>JXCR01031920.1:0-11858 GCA_002079205.1 Phalaenopsis hybrid cultivar | reverse complement strand
ACTCTATTGACTTACAACATAGTATGAGAATGAAAGGTGTAATAACTGAAAGATCTTGTTTGTGGCATAAACGTTTGATCATACATCTAAAAAGAAAATACAAAGATTAGTAATAAATGAAATTCTTCCTAATTTAGATTTTATTGATCTTAATGTGTGTAGATTATATTAAGTGTAATACATAAAATACAATTAATAAATCAGTTATAAGAAGCACACAATTTTTTGAAAATTATACATACTGATATATGTTGATCTTTTGATGTTCTACCTTTTGGTGGAGAAAAAATTTTCATTATCTTTATTGATAATTGTTTATGTTATGAGTATGTCTATTAGTTGCATGAAAAATGTCAATCAATAGATGCTTTAGAGATATTTATTAATGAGCTTGAAAGAAAATTAGACAAAAAAATAAAAATTGTTAGGTCTGATAGAGGTGGAGAAATATTATAAAAAATATGAGGAATTTAGATAATGCTATTGTCTATTTTGTAAATTAAAAAAAAAACACTACATATGTGCTCAATACACAATCTGGGGCACACAACAACAAAATTGAGTAGCTGAAAATCAAAATAATATGTTAATGGATATAGTTAAGAGTATGTTGAGCTATTCTTCTTTACTCTTATCATGGTAGACACATGCTTTAAAAACCGCTACGTATATGTTAAATGTGTTTCCTGATAAGACAATTCCAAAGACTCATTTTGAACTCTGGACATGAAGAAATCCTAATTTAAAGCACCTACATATTTGGAGTTGCCTAGAAAAAGTAACAATTTATAATCCACATGAAAAGAAACATATTCAAGAATGATTAGTGAACCTTTTATAGGTTATCCAGAAAAATCAAAATGATAAAGATTTATCATCGTAGCAAGTATTTCACTGAAAATGATGAAATTAATGGGAATATAGAACCACGTAACATGGAAATTGAAAACATTAAAATGAAAATTTCTTTACTCATTACCTATTCTAAAGTTGTTCCTACTACTGTTAAATAATTTAATAACTTACAAGGAAAACAGATTAATGATCAAACATCTCATAATGAAGTTATCACAAATAAATATGTGATTGATGAACAACAAAAAGTAGCTTTAAGACATTCTCAAAGAAAAAGAAAATCTATTATTTCGAATGATTGTGAATTATTTACAAGAGTCGGAATTTGACTAGGAATTGATAAAGATTCAATTTCATTTTTACAATCCATGGAAAGTAATAATTATGTTAAGTGCTTAGACACTATGAATGAAAAGTTGAAATCAATGGATCAAAATAAAATTTGGGACCTTGTTGAATTGTCTGTATGTTTAAAACAAGTTGAGTGTAAGTAGGTCTTTAAGACCAAACATGACTCAAATGATAATATCGAACAATACAAGGCTAGAATTATTGCTAAATATTTTACTAAAAATCATGGTGTTGAGTACAAAGAGACATTTTATTTTGTCTCGAAAAAGTACCACATAAGAATTATTATGGTCTTAATAGATCATTATGATTTAGAATTATATCAAATATACGTGAAAATTACTTTTCTAAATGAAAATTTAAAGGAAGTTTATATGAAGCAACCCGAGGGCTTTTCCGTTGAAGGAAAAGAATACATAGTATGTAAACTTAAAAAAATCAAACATAAATTTCCCGACAATGATATCCTAAATTCAATAACTATGATTTCTTATAGAATTAAGAAAAACATTGTTGACTGATGTATATATTTAAAGATCAGTTGGAACAAGTTTATCTTTCTGATTTTATATATTGATGTATCTTGTTTGCAACTAATGATCTTGATTTATTATATAAAACCGAGAAATTTATTTCAAAGAACTTTTAAATGAAATATATGGGAGAGGAAGCTTATGTGATAGGGACTGAAATATTGCAGGACATATCAAAAGAATTGACAGGATGGTCTCAAAAGCCATTAATAAAGTTTTAGAGAGATTTAAGATGAAAAAATGCCTTGGTTTTATTATTCTAAATAAAAAGGAGAAAAATTAAGACTTATGCAATGTCCAAAAAATGAATTGGAACGAAAATAAATGGAGCAAATTACTTATTAATTTTGTTGTTAGAATGTTGGGTAGATATCAAAGCAATTCAAAAATTAATTATTAAAAGGCTACAAAGAAAATTCTAAAATAGCTATAAGGAACAAAAAAAAACACTTGGTCGCTTATAGGGGATCTAATTACCTTGAGATGAGATAATGTTTAGATTCAAATTTTGTTGAATGCATAGATATTAAAAAACCCACATTTAGTTATTTTTTCTTTCTAGTTAGACAAGTAATTTCTTGAAAGAGTGCGAAGCAGTCTCTCATTGTTGTATCCATCATGGAAGCTGAGAAATCTTATTTCGAGGCTTGGAGTAGACAACAATATTGTCAAGCTATTGAAAATTTATTATGATAATATTGCAGTCATTTTCTTCTCTAAGAACGACAAATATTCAAAGGAAGAAAAACATATGAAATTAAAATACTTACCATTAAAAAAAAAGTTCAGAAACAATTTATCAATTGAACATATTAACACCAATCTCGTGGTTGTGGATCCGTTAACCAAAAGATTGTCACCATAAATATTTAATGAACATATCAATTGAACATATTAACACCAATCTCGTGGTTGTGGATCCGTTAACCAAAAGATTGTCACCATAAATATTTAATGAACATATCAAAAAAATGTGCATTACTGAAAATTATCATTGACTTTATGTATTTGACACTCTGAGCTCATTTAATATTGTTTTAATACAATAATGCATCTTGTTATATTGAATTAACATGTACATAAACAAAAAAATCATAGGAAAGCTATGATTTGTTTTTAGCAAAGACATTATCATTGAACAATTATGATTGTATCTCATTATAAATTATGTTAAGTATGAAACTCATTATTATGATATATGAAATAAAATATAATGATGATGTATAACCATCATGATCCTTGTAAGTTTTTGGTTAATGATAAATTTATGATTTGAACAAATTAAGAAAATGTTTAACTCATATTGCATATCATGTTTGTTACATTGAATAATATCATACGGGCACCCAAGTAGGAGAATATTATCAATAACGTTAAAATAATGTTATTTATGTTATTTCAAATAACATAAAGAATGCTATATAATTTTATTAATAATAATAATAATTTATTAAAAGTTATTTTATTAATGGCACATATAATATTTATCAACAATTCATAATTTAATAATTAATGGTGAGTTTGAATTTATTGGTCAAAATATAGTTACTTAATCAAATGTTTATGGACCATTTTGTCAAATAACGCCTGAGTAACTTGTGGTCCTGTCCCTACTTTATAAGGCTTGATTTCTTTTCATTACAAGAATGCACATCAAATGAAAGGACATAATTTTCACAAAGTTTCTAAGAAGATCACCATGAATCAATTTATGTTTATTGTATGATTAAAATCTTACAAATATTTAATTTGTTCAAATTCTCGAGTTTATGTTTTTATACATTTTTTTGACTTACATAATTAAAGAAAACAAATTTTTATGAATGCTATAAAATCTTACAGTAATTTTATACACACATGCATATATATATATATATATATATATATATATAAACTTATGTATGAATGTATAAAAATGTTTGATTAATTATTTAGTATTAAAAATAGATAAAAATAAATTTGATTTTTTACTTGAATCAAGATTAGATCAAGCCCAACTATAAACAAATTTCTTTTGATTCAAAAAATAAACTAAATCAATCTTGAGCCAATTTCAGATAGGCTTGAGAATAAATCATTAATGACCCAAAAATAAAAACCCTGAGGGGCTAAGCCTACACATGAAAAATTTTGCTCGCGGAATAAGTAATAACACTAACCATTGTTGGTATGTCATGTTCCAGTGCACAATGCTTCAAGTGACGTGAAACACAGCTTTCATTCTTAACAAGAACAACTCCTAATGTCTTGGTTCCGTTTTTCAAGCTCTGCACCAGTCGCTGCAAAGACTTGAACACATGTCCACCACCATGCTGCAAATAGAAGTAAACTAGTTATAATCAGCTAGAAATCTCCATAAACATGCTAGCACTCAAATAACTTTAGCATACTTGACATGAATGATGTGAAATAACAGCAACCATTTTGCATTAAGTTTCCAAACATAAAAGAACCAATTAGAAAAGCATTCAATCATCAGATGGCCAAGCCCACTGAACATGATTTGTCAAATTAACTAATATGGAAATATTCCAAGAGGAATATAATATAGTCGTTAGCATGCCTGATGTCCACTCAGATGGTAACCAAAGAATTTGAAAAAATACAGAGTTAACTCGATAGAAGCAGCAGCAAGACACCACAGATTGAAAGATCAAACGATCATATTGCTTTAATAATGAATTACCTTTACAATTTTCATGAATTTGGTACAAAATTTGACTTTTCCATGTAGCATTATCCCTACTTTATGAAATATGGGCATGCCATTATTGCGCCAAAATGGCTCCCCAATGATCATCCTATTTCCCTTTGAGCCAGGAATAGGCCAAGACATATACCTGGTGACGGAAAATCAGTCAATTTCCCATATCATTGAAAAGAAATAAAGCAAAAATCACAATATGGTACGGACACAAAGAAAAATGAACATGATTAGAATGCAGGAAACAATAATTTTTGAAATGTGGGGCACAAACATCAGTTGAACATCAAATTTGTATATATATGAATATATCACTTCAAAGTGTTGGACACTGGGTCTAAGTGGTGCATGCAGGGTGATGATGGATCAGGCGATTCATGGATTTAGTGCGAGTAATGAGTTAATACATATTTGTATATAGGTTCAATTACAGGATATGAGTTTGAATTAGCAAGTGAGCATCGAGCATGAGTAGGCCTTGGCTAGGCTTGAAATCAAGAAATGTGAGCACGGGGATTGATTGGGGAAAAATAAGGATAACTATTGAGATTTGGAATGGAGCAGCATAATTTTATTGATAGAAGAAGAGTATTTAAACCAAATTACAATAGACACAACAAAGAAAATAAATAAAATAGAATAAAACAAATAGGAAATACATGATGAAAAAATAAAAACTAATAATATGTAATAATAGCTACACATTATCGTTATAAATCTAATACTCTCCCTCAAGTTGAAGCATAGATGTCAATCATGTTCAACTTGGTTTTGAAGTCATCAAACAAAGGACGATGAAGATTTTTGATGAGGATATCTGCTAGTTGACCACTAAAGGGCACAAACATAACACAAATTTCTCTGGACTTAATCTTTTCCTTAATGAAGTGTTCATCAATCTCCACATATTTGGTACAATCAAGTTGGATTGAATTGTGAGTAATCTTATGGCAGACTTATTATCACAGAATAGTTGTAGTGGGATGGAGATTGACATGCGAAGTTCACAGAGTATGATGCATAACCAGAGAGATTAAAAAATTCCCAGGGACAGACTAAAATTCAGTTTCAACACCGCTCCGGGCAACCACAATTTGTATTTGGTCTTTCCACGTGACAAAATTTCTCCATACAAATGAGCAACACCCCGATGTAGAATTTCGATCATGAACCGACCCGACACAATCAACATTTGTATAAATAGCAATAGACTGAGAGGTGTGATGAGAGAGTAAACCTGAGCCCAGTGTACCTTTTAAATAGTGGAAAATCCGGTGAACAACTTGGAGATGGTGCTCATAGGGATCGTGCTTGAATTAACTCATTATACCAACTGTATGACATATGTTGGGACGAGTATGAGCGAGGTAGATGAGTTTCCCCACAAGATGCTAGTAGTGAGTCTTGTTGACAGACACGACATTGAGAATGTCAGTTAATTCTTCATTGAGATGAATAGAAATAGTCATGGGTTTGCATAAAAGAAGATTATTCTCTGTCAAAAGATCGACCACATATTTGCGTTGAGAAAGAAAAATGTCCTGAGATGATCGAGCTACTTCCATGCCTAGTAAGTATCAAAATGACCCCGAGTCCTTCATTTCAAATGATTTAATAATAATGTCTTTCAAGGACTCCAATGCTAGGAGATCATTACTTGTAACAACAATATCGCCAACATAGACAATAATGATAGCTATTTGACCAACGGAGGAATACCAGACAAAGAGAGTGTGTCTGATTAAGCCTGAGTAAAAACATAACCCACAACCACTTTTGTGAATTTATCGAACCAGGCCTCGGAAACTGCCTTAGCTCATAGAAAAGCATTCGCAGCCTGCACTCTTGCCCTTTGGAGGCAGTAGAGTTAAAGTCAGGAGAGAGAGAGAAATGTATACCACTTCTGTAAGCTCTCCATTCAAGAGCACATTCTTGACATCTAGTTGAAATAAATGTCAATCCAAATTCACCACAAGAGACAACAAGACCCAAATGATGTTTAACTTAGCCACTGGAGAAAATGTATCCTCATAATCAACTCTAAGTCTGTGAGTACCCTTTGGCGACCAATCTTGCCTTGTTGCATTGAACACATCAGAGTTGAACTTGGTGCTGAAAATTCATCGGCATCCCACAACTTTCTTACCCTGAGTAAGATCAACAACGTCACATGTATGGTTTTGTTGAAGGGTATTCATCTCCTCCATTACTATTGTTTTTCAGGCTAGATCAATAAGAGCATTCTCAATAATAGTTGGGATCTGACGGTCCATCAGGGTAGTAGCAAATGCTCTGTAGGTCAGACTTAAACAACGAAAAGAGACATAGTTTACCATCGAATAAAGAGAGAATGCCTGATTGCATATCTTACTCAAAGAACTTACCTCCTCATTCGGAGGAGGGGTCGTGCTGAGAATGTCGCCCGGAGTGGAGTCAGAGTCATGTAAGGAGGTAGCGGGTTCCATAGTAGGAGTATTGGAACGAGCACGCCGAGTGTAAACACAGATAGTGGGAGGAAGAGATGGTGCACTCACCGAATCATGGGGCTCACCGAATCGTGCACTCACCGAATGGTGCCCTCACTAGAACAAGAGACTCCTCAATGACAAGAACAATAGGGGGAACATCCATAGAAGTAGGATAAGGGAAATGGGAGGGCATGCTATGAATTTCGTAATTGGGCTACCAAGATCAAGGCAAGGTCGTGATGCTACATGGGTGATTATTGATCGTCTGACCAATTACGCACATTTCATGCATATCATACAAATGAATTATGTGGATAAGCCGAGTAGAACTTATGTTGATAGAATTGTACGAATATATGGACTCCCAAAGTCTATTACTTTAAATAGAGACAATAGATTTATTTCCATATTGTGAAGGAAAGTTTAAGAGGCTTTAGATACTCAACTGACGTTCAGTACAATTTTTCATCCTAAGACAGACAGTCAATAAGAAGAAATGAACCAAATCTTAAAAAGACCTACTTAGACTTTGTATGCTTGATTTTGGTGGAAACTAGGAAATATACATCGCTCTGATAGAATTTGCCTACGATATTAGCTCCCAGATTAGTATTGGTATGACTCCTTATGAAGCCTTTTATCGAAAGAAATGCATGAACCTCTTTGTTGGACAAATACTGATGAAAATAAAATAATTAATGTTGAGTTAGTTGATGAAACTATTGAGAAGATCAGGCTGATGAAACTATTGAGAAGATTAGACTGATTTGTGATAAACTGAGAGCAATTCAGGATAGGCAGAGAAGTTATTATGATGCCAAACACATATCAGTTGAATTTGAGATAAAAGAATTTGTTTTTATGAAGTTTAGCCTTATGAAAGTAGTTAAACGTTTTGAAAAAGTTCAGAGAGCTAAGCCCATGGTATGTTGGCCCATATAAGATCGTGCAAAAGGTATAGAAAGTCGCTTATAGGCTTGTCATAGCAACACATTTATGGGGTACATAATGTGTTTCTTATCTCATTACTATGAAAATATATTATCGATGAGGCTAGCAAGATTGTTATAGACCCCATAGATATTCACCTTGGCCTGAGATTTATGGATGAGCCAGTAAAAATTATAGATTATGAGGTTAAAATAAAAGAAGTTGGAGAATCCTTTTGCTCATGTATTTGGAAGCATTAGACAAAGATGTCGCTTAAGAGAAGGAATCTAAGATGAGAGAAAGACTCCACATTTTTTCAATTAAGGTATAAAATATATTCTTGTACTTTAAATTTCAATGATGAATTTTTTACGAAGGGAGATTGTAATAATAACCTATAAAATTTTTATTAACTTAGTTATTAAAAGAAAAAGAAAAAATTTGAAAATGAAAGTTTATGCTTCCGATGCCTATGCGTTTGATTGTTGGCATTGCCGCCTTCAAAGGTTATTCTAGAGGGAACGATGTCTTGTTTTATCCATTCTAGGTAAGATCAAGTGAAAGTGAGCAAGAGAGAGTGTGAGAGGCAGAGAGAAAACGAAGAGGAAGAAGTTATCCCCAAGCAGAAGAACCATAAGTAGAAAGGAAGGATAAACAAGGAGTTGAAGCAAAATAAAAGAGGAGTGATCGCACGCCTCTTCTGTAGTTGTGTGGGGCTTTTTTGGGATCGAGAGATGCTCAATCGAGCACCTTTAGGCTCAAGCAACTCTATTGACTACTGTGAGCGGCAAATGGAGGAAGGAGAGGAAAAGTCAAGTGACTTTCCCCCATTTACGCAAGTTTTCACATGTGAGAAGCTCGACAGAGAGCTCGGAGAGAAGGAACGGATCACTGGAGCTTTTCCTTCATGCGGAATTGCCAAATCCCTAGCATTTTTGAGGTTTGGGAGCAGGAGACGGCCGTGAGAGTTCAAATGAGTTTTTTGTGCTTCGTGCTCGAAATTTGAAGGTAGTAAGGAAAAAGGGCATTGCAGCTTTTAAGGTAAGAATTTTTTAGTAAATAATTTTAAATAATATAAATTGAAATTTCAGAAATCATATATGTAATTCAATTAATAATTAAGATGTTAATTAAATATCAGTTTAGGGTAATCCAGGAAAAGGTGAAATCAAAACAGAAAGGAGGAATTGCAAGTACGAAGTCTAAATGATATATATATATATATAATGAATAGTTTAAAATCTAATGATAAATTAAAATTTTAAGATCTAATTAAGTTTAGAAGCTTAATTAAGTTTCTCTGATTACAAACATATTACATGCATTGCAGGAAAGTCACTTGATATAAAATGCAAATGAAAATGTCTAAATAATTAGGTTATAATTCATGCGAAAGAAAAATAAAACTAATAGAGGTTAATATAGGCTAACTTGTTATTATAGAAGCATTTAAGAACTAGTTTCACCTGAGAAATAGACAGCTGGCTTCAAACTGTATAAGTAGAGATGGGTGGGTAAATATATTTTTATTTTATACTAATTCTGTCTATTTTTTAAAGCAACTACACATGTTTTTGTTGTTTCTAACATTCGTTTTAAAATGTTAAAGTTCATTTTTTTAAAATGTTAAATGCAAGAAAATAAATAACATATGATATATAGAATGCATATGGAGTCACACACATATGGTATTGACAGAGGAAGCGTTGTACCTATGCACGAAATGAAATGAAACTAAAAATAAAAATAGAAATTAAAATGAATATCTACCCTTTTTGTGAGTTTTGAAAAGTAAACATATATTACTTAAAAGTATACGTTTAGACGTTAACTCTCAATAACAAAGTGTAACATAAATGAATGAAAATAAACAAAAAATAGTTTTCTTTTT
This sequence comes from Phalaenopsis hybrid cultivar, assembly GCA_002079205.1. Lineage (NCBI taxonomy): Eukaryota > Viridiplantae > Streptophyta > Magnoliopsida > Asparagales > Orchidaceae > Phalaenopsis > Phalaenopsis hybrid cultivar. The sequence continues at coordinate 2,126 of JXCR01031920.1, read as the reverse complement.
ATTGTTCAGTTTTTTTACTGTTTACGGTACTTTTACCAAATATTTTAAAAATGAGAATTATTGTAATTTAAAAAATTTGTCCATTGAGTTATCTAACTTGCACCTTCAGCTGCTAACATTTTATAGAAAAATTGGCTATATGATAGATAAATCATAGAATACGTGTATAGGCGCTGAGGAGCGCTTGATTGATAGGTATTATAATTTTGTTTTATTTTTTGTTAGATGTAAAATTATAAATATAAATATAATATTGTCAATATAAGTTTTAATGAAATAAAATGGCTCTTTTGTGGCTTGGATTTCATTTTGTTGTAAAATGAAACAATTAGACAACCATTCAATCGCCATTTCCCATCTAGAAAATTCCAATTTCCTAGGTTGAGTCGTGATAGTTTCTCATCTAATGTCTAGGTTGTCAGCATAAATAACATCCCTTAAGGCCAAATAAATATTCACCATCGTTTAGCTTCCCACACTTAATGAAGCTCTATAGAGTTGTTGCAAGCCTGACTATTAACTTCATCAACATATAACTTTATTTTCTTCCCATTATCTCCTCTAGAGTAACTATTGGTGTCACTTCTTCCAAGCTTTTCCTCTTTTGCAAATCCTTACTCTTGGGTCTGCTAAAAATCAATTTTTATTAGTCTAGCCCTCTCTACTAGCATTGAATAGTCTTCAATCTCATGTGACACTATTGGTTGTCGAATTGAATCATTCAATCCAAAAAAGAACCCGTGGCATTTCTCATTTGCATTTGGAATAAGTTATGGTGTAGACCTCGAAAACATAGTAAACTCCGCTTCATACTGCATGATCGATCAATTTACTTACACTAACTAAATTTATCATGCATCTATATCTGGATTGACAGTGGTACAAATCAATCTCTATATGTGTTCACAACTCCAACTGCACCAAGTGACTAGGTCGACCACCAAATTTCTCTTGTAACCGCTATTACCATCGTCTCTCAATTTCTCCCTCAAAAGCAAATGTAACAAGAGTAACTCTCCTCTCTAGTGGACATGTAATACCATATATAATTTCTCCTCTCATAAGTCAATTTTCAGCTTCCAGTAGCCCTCAAGCTCTTGAAAATAGCAGTTGCCTCATATCCTGAAAGAGTTTCAAGTACTTATATATTTGTGCTCCCCCATTATTATTAGCCTGAGATTGAGAATTCTTAATCAATTAAGACACAATATTCATCATATCAAAAAGAAAATAGCTCTAACTGCAATATTCTAAGGCATATCAACTCTTATATTATTCTGCATAATTTTATGCTCTTAATCATCCATAATTCTAAAATAAAATAAAAAATCAAACTCAATTATAATTTCACTTTATTGATGTAGCAAATTTTCTTCTTTCTCCTCCAAATCAAACTTTTAACTGTCTCTGATTTTATTTTTTAATTAGCATAGGAACATATATTAAGACTTAATTATAAATTTCATTTAATATATTAAGGAAATCTACTAAAAAAACCTAACCCGATCAGCTACAAGACCCACAAACAAAACCACCTTCCTTTCTTTGATTCAAATCATTTTGGCTACCTTACCAGCATGATTTACCTTGCTCACCCACTCGATTTGCCTTCACACACGAGTCTTCCTACTCTTCTCCCTATCACATGTGAGGCTCCTTCCCACTCACGAAATCACTGCCCGCATTTGAAGTAGAAGGTCCGCTTGACTTTAGGTTCGCCTCCCAGCACAATTCTTCCTGTGTTGGATAGCGTCGCACTCGAGAGAGTCATCATCCCCACTTGCTCACACCACTTGCTCACACCGGTGGCATCATCTCTAGTGTGTCAAACTTCTTTACCATGACATGCACACAACATTTTTCCTTTTCTTCCTTCGTCTCAATCTCACTTCCTTTTGTCTCTCGTTCTCCTTCGACATTTGCTTACTGAATTAAAACTTGCCCCTTTTCTCATAATAGAAGAAACATAAATCGATGGTTAATCGAACCCTTGCCGCAATTTCAAATTTTTCTATACAGTTAATACTAATTATTCCCATATATTGCTCTAATCATGTATCCCTTTTTTACAAGACACTGAGAAGAACAAGCGACTTAATACTAATGCTAAAGTGCTACTCGAACTA
>JXCR01031918.1:0-13908 GCA_002079205.1 Phalaenopsis hybrid cultivar | reverse complement strand
GCTTGTATCTCAGGTCTATTTCTTCCCTTTCTGTAGCGCTGTGCAAATTTTAAACATATATACATCTATGTATGTATGTATGTATGTAGATCACACCAAAAATATTACTCATATTAATTAATTTATTGTGAAATATGAGATTTGAACACAATAATGTTATAAAGATGAAGATTTATGTATTAGATATATAAACATATAAGAATTGTGGGGTATATATATGTAATCTACCTTAAGTTCTTCTTTTTACAGATGGGATCACACATGAAGAGATCCATTTTCGACGCGCAAACGAACAAAGCTCTGAAAAAATGGCATCAAGCCGTAAGAAAGCGGCACAAGAAGGGATCGCCGTTCCTTTCCCCCACCCTAAGTCCAAGCTCAACTCCAATGACGAGCCCCAGCTCATCATCGATTCACCTTCATCGCTTCGCCGACTCAAGATACTACTCTGACAGCGAAATCGAACGCCCGGTAGCGATGAGAGACTCCACAAATCTCACAAATAGAGATGATTTGGATACAAAGGTTGATTTTTCGCATGCCGTCAATCTGATGATGCCAACCTTTAAGCACGGTGTAGCGGAATTTAAACTAGATGAGCTCAGAGAGAAGCTAGAGGAAGAGCAGAGAGACNTCACCTTCATCGCTTCGCCGACTCAAGATACTACTCTGACAGCGAAATCGAACGCCCGGTAGCGATGAGAGATGCAACAAATCTCACAAATAGAGATGATTTGGAGACAAAGGTTGATTTTTCGCATGTCGTCAATCTGATGATGCCAACCTTTAAGCACGGTTTAGTGGACTTTAAACTAGATGAGCTCAGAGAGAAGCTAGAGGAAGAGCAGAGAGATGAAGACTTCTCTTTTCATAAGCCCTCAACAGATTCTAAAGATAAGTCACATGACCATCCTTAAATCTATATCTGTTTCATAAAAAAAAATTAAAAAAAAAAAAAACTGCTAGAATTTAGGGATACAAAAGCAAATATGTGTGCAAGGTCCAACTACATCTTACAAGTTAATAGTTATATCATTGAGTTGTAATGGATGCATGCACTCTGTGCAAATTGTATTATTATTTGCAATTTTCTGAATTTATCTTGTTTTCAATTTGTTTTTGAAAGCAGAATAGTTCACAAAAAATGCTCAATTCTGTACTAAAAAATTTATAATGTTCAATGCTTACAATAAAATCATGTCATGAATGTAAAATGCTTCAATGATGCCAAATAGCTTCTTATGTTGAGAAACTTTGATTCCTACTTAAAATAAATTACTTCTATTAACTAACACATTAATTACAAGTTTATAAGAAAATGNTGTTCAATGCTTACAATAAAATCATGTCATGAATGTAAAATGCTTCAATGATGCCAAATAGCTTCTTATGTTAAGAAACTTTGATTCATACTTAAAATAAATTACTTCTATTAACTAACATATTAATTACAAGTTTATAAGAAAATATGAGGTGTTTATGAACAAGCCTTTTTAAGATAAATATAATATGCAATAAATCAATCAAATTTTAGATTATATTCTTTCTAAAATAAAAGAACTTTATTATTCCGAGCAAAAAAAATTGATTAAGTCATTAATTATTCCTATTCAATAGTATATGAACTTTTTAAAGGAAGATTTACATACATACCACTTAACTCCTATGTATTTACACATCTAACACCTAAATTTCAATTTTTATACATCACCTATTGAAAAAAAAAAATGCATACATTTTATGAAGTTAAAATGATGGTAATTTTAATGTGATATGAAAACTTTGGGTGGTATAAGTATAAACAAAATATAGGATTAATGATTTAATTATATCATATGCAAAGGAATAAATCATTGGACTATAAAATGAAATCAATATCAGTTTTGGAGCTAGACAGAACTTAGCTACAGGCAAATAAAGCTATGGCAATAACTTTATTAGCAGAATAATCCAACATTTACAAAATCAACCTTGCAGAATGTATGAATTTACATCTATTTATGCAACACAATGAAGTAATAGCTGGGAGTGCCAAATTTCAATTTACAAATTTATTTTAAGGGAAATTTGGAGAAGTGGAATTATGACCTTTTCAGGGATCTGCCTTCCCAACAACTGCTTCATCACTGGAATCATATTCATCGTCTGACATCTCATCATCACTGGATTCCTGAGAAGCTCCAGCTGCTTCATGCTTCGCATGCCTTTCACAATACTCTGTTAAAAGCATAAAAAACATCATGCATTTACATGTCTAACAACTTAAAATTCATATTTACATGCATGCCATTCAAATCAATAGAGGTAATAGTGAGATTTGTGCATTTAGTTGGATGTAAAGTTTTTATGAATTTGAAGTCACCATTTAGCTCAAATTTGGTGTATTTCGAAATCAACTGATTCGGCCAATTTCCAAATTCACTGCATAGGTTATTGCAACCACCCCCTCCCCCGCCCAAGGGTGGGACCAGGTAGGGTTCTGGGGGAGCAATTGACTCCCCTCAAATTCAAATTTTTACTTATATGAAAGGGCAATTCAGCCTTTTGCCCTCCTGAAATATCAGTTTTGTCCCTCCTAAAATATTACTTTGCCCTTTGTTATCCTAGCTCCTCTCACGTTAGGTCTAGGGGAATAGTTTATCTTCAATAAGGGCTTGGTGTGGGTATGAGCAGCAGCTTGAGGCAAATAAAATGGAGCTTCGAGGAGCATCATCAGCAAAGAAGACTAGAATGACAAGAAAAAGATGATATTGGTGAAATCCTTCTATTCAAAAATCGAATCGGCTTCGGGAAACAAAATATTGGACTAAAGTGCCAAAATAATCCTGACTGTTCATATGGGGCCATCTTAGTCCTGGATTCTATAACAGTGTCAAATTACTCCCCAAAATTTATAAATTAAGGCTGAAATAATTGAGGACTATTACAGCTTATATTTAAAAAATGGGATTAAATTGACGCTTCCATCGACTCTGGGACTAAAACGAACCACTTCAAAGAGTCAGGTTGCTATCAAAGGAATGCCCTAAGTTAAAGCTGGTCTGAGGATGAGACTCTACGAATGTCGAACTATGTGATGGATTTCAATATATCATAGCTCATTTTTGCTCCAACAACGATCAAATTTCAGACAAGGCCAAGAAATATGAACGATGAAATCTAGCTTTCCAATAAGATCTAAAGAAAAGAAGGAAAAAAAAAAAAGATATCACGGCGTTGAAGTTGCTCCATGAGAAAATAAAGAAAGGGAATTTATAATGGTTGGATCATCAAAACTTTAATCCACCATCCAGACAAGTAAGAGAAAATGTTCACACTATATCAACAAATAAATGATAGCTGAGAGACTTTAATTCTTGGAGAGCTTTTCTAAGAACGCCAATGAAAGCCGAAAAAAGATGGTCTCCATTTAGCCACAAAAAAGCAAATAGTTAATTAAAGTATTTGTTCGGCATTCTACTTAAGATTAAATCAACAATAAAATGAAAATGTACAAACTAAAAGAGTGTTCAAATCAATAATAATTATAGCAAAGCCCTTCATTCCTTGATTGAAAAAATATTTAGGCTAATTACATGATGCATCTCGCGTTCAGAACCGAGGCACTGATATTAATTCAATAACTAATAAGAAAGCGGCTTACTCTATTATTTTCGCTTCAAAAAGTGGGGCATAAGTAGATTGCCAACAGAATCTTTTGAATTTTCATACAAGAATAAGTCAATAAAATTACAGTTAAAAAATACAAATTACACGAGCAAAGTGCCAAAATATTCCCCTTAACTATTTACATGGAGATATTTTAGCCATAGAGTTTATAAAAGTGTCAAGTTAGTCATTTATTCTTTTAATATGAATTGAAATAATCTCCATAGAGGATTATTTTAGCCCCCATTACAATAAATTGATACTTTTATGTACTTTTGGACTAAAATGACTCTCTACAAAGAGTCAGGGGGGCATTTTGATATTTTTTCTCAAAATTACAGCAAGCTAACCTTTTACTTTTTGTTCATAGGCAGTTTTATCCCGCATCATTAAAGCAGCGGCCTCTCCGTTCAATGGATCTGAAGGATTTGGATACAAGAGAAGTTGTGGAAGAAAAACTTCAAATACATTCACAAGATCTGAGAAGGACAAATAAAATAGTTAGGATTAATATTAGAAATATCTGCTAATAATCATGATCTTGTGAATCAGTAGTAAGCTCATTTACCAAACATAGGGCTCCAAGTCTGGTTAATGACGTCCAAACATACAGATCCAGACCTTGAGAAAAAAAAAAATCTATGAGAAGCCTGGAAAGTATTTATTTTAAGGGAAATTTGCATGCGCATCACAAAATTCTTATGTAATTACATATCTCACACCTGAACGTTCATATTTACATATTTATCACTTTGGTGCTTTAAACCTATGCATGAAAAGCTATACATTACTTTTAAAAGTGATAATAGTGCTATTTTTTTATGTGATCTTAAGATTTGAGTGCCATGTGTGTAAATACGAAAGTTTCGGTGTGAGATATTTAAAACATAAGAATTGCGTGATGTGTATGTAAATGCTCATTATTTAACTGAATTAACACAGTGAGGATGAGTTCTCGAATGGAAAAAAATAAAAAATAAAAAAACTTACATTTCATCCACATTTGGGTGATATATTTTATTCACAAAACCAATTGAGGGAGATTTGTAGGGGTAAGCATCAGGAAGCTCCACCCTGATCTTCCATATGCCTCCTTGGTACAGACCTGTGACATTGCAAACCATCAAAACCAGTAAAAACCTAAACAAAAACTCTACATCTTCAGCCTATCTAGCAAATTCAGCACTTTCAATAAGAAAGATGTAAAGCAGAGTGCAAAAGTCACACATTTCAGTATTGATAAACAAAAATGTAATATAAAGAAATAACATATATTCATCAAAAAACTTCCCCATAGTTTATCTTCTTGATGAAAAGGAAACTTATTTTTTTATTATTTTTTTTATAAAGAGGGGCAATAATTTGATCATATTGCAGTTAAAACCCAGGAATAGATGCCCAAATTTCTGACGACCCAAACAATCATGCCACATTATCTGTGCTTGGGTAGCAGGTTTTTTAGCAAACCGAGTATAAATTCCTTGGCTAGTCAGCAATAATAACACTTTATCCCATTAAGTGGGGTTGGCTACATAATCCTTTTTCTCCACTTGTGTTCTATTGAGTGACATATTTTCATTTAAATCTTATAAATTAAAATAATTTTTCATACAACATGCCCAAGTCTTATTAGATCTATCTCAACCATTCTTAACATAAGTCGAATCTATAACATCCTCTCTCCCAACTGAATCATTAGAAGGTCAACATTTAATGTGAACAAACCATCAAAGACAACTATCTTTAATCTTGTCTACCATTGGAGCTACACCGACCATTTCACGGAAACATTCGTTTTGCATTTTGTCTCTAAGTGTTAAGTCACTCATCCAACTAAGCATTCTCATCTCAACAACACTATATTTTATGCTTCTCTTTTAAAGAACAACATCCTGAGCCATAAAGCATTGCAGGGCTCACCACCATCTTATAAAATTTTTCTTTTAAGTCTAAGTGGTACTTTCTATCACACAATATGCCCGATGCATTCCTCCACTGCAACCCTCCAACTTGAATTCTACTAATAACATTACCATCCATATCACCATCACTTTGAACAATAGATCCAGAATATTTAAAATATTCAAACATTTTAATGATTTGATCACTCATTAATATAACTCTGCCACTAGATCTACCACTACTAAAATTGCATTCCATGAATTCAGTTTTAGATCTACTCAAATGAAGTCCTTTATACTCTAATGAAGACCTTCATAATTCATGTTTTTCCTCAACTATTTCTCTAGACTTATCCACAAGAAGAAAATCATCAAAGGAAAGCATACACCAACGTACATCCTCCTGTAAATGTCCAGTAAGAGCGTTCATAACTAAAGCAAAAGGATATGGGCTTAAAGCCGATCCCTAATGTAATCCAACTGAATTAGGAAAATACTTGGTCAATCATCTTATTCGAACGCAAGTAAAAGGTATAGTATGCATATCTTTAATGACTTGAATGTAAGTCATATCGATACCTTTATTTTCTACAACTCTCCAAATAACATCTCTTAGAACCTTATCTAAACCTTTTTTAAATAAATAAAATCATATGTAGATCCTTCTTATTCTCTCTGTACTTCTCCATTAAACCTCTCAATAAATGTATGGCTTCCATGGTAAGCTTGCCCGACATGAATCCACTAAGGACCCGTTTGGGGCAGCTTATTTGGTTCGGTGACGTTTTAAAAATGCATGACTTGTTTGGGTAAATTGTGTTTTGGTACCTTATGCATTTTCAAAACACTGAAAACAGTGTTTTCACACTGCACCTGTCTAGGCGTGGTGACAGTTTTCTGGCAGCGGTCTGACTTTTCCAAAAAATAAAAATTTATAATAGCCATCGCACTTAATTTATCAGCAGATTATTCAATAAGCTGCAGCTGCCCCAAACAGACCCTAAGACTGAGAAATTTTTGTATCATGTCATAATCCCATACTTNGTACTTCTCCATTAAACCTCTCAATAAATGTATGGCTTCCATGGTAAGCTTGCCCGACATGAATCCACTAAGACTGAGAAATTTTTGTATCATGTCATAATCCCATACTCAATTACTCTCTTCCATAATTTTAATGTACGACACATTAACTTAATTCCTCTATAATTTGCACCTTTATTCTTAGAAAGGGGATCAAAATACTCTTCCTCCACTCCTCGACATTTTTTTAATTTTTAAAACAATATTAAAAGTTTAGTAAGCCAAGAAACTCCAAAATCTCCTAAATATTTTCACATTTCTATTGAAATGCCATCAATCCTTCTGATATTCTACCCTTAGTTTTCTTTAAAGCCCCCTCAACTTCTTTTTTTACTAATACGATAGTAAAACAAAAAAATTTGTTTATTATTAACGATATTAAAATCAATAAGATTTATTATATTTTCAAAAACTTCATTGAAAAGTTTATCAAAATATCTCAATCACATATATTGAAAATTTTCCTCTAAGAAATTTACTTTTTTATTTTTATCTTTAATAAGATTGAATTAAATATTTACTTTTCTTTTCTCTTTATTTGACTAGTTTATACATAAGTCTTTCGTACTCTTTAAAATCTAATATATTATAAAAAACACTAAAAACAGAATTCTTAGAATCACAAATTTTTATCCTAGTCTACCTACGGGTCACCTTGTATTTTTCTCAATTTTCTAAACATTTACATTTAAACAAATTTTTATAACAAAACTTCTATTATTTTATATTTTCTAGCACATTATTATTCCACCACAAACTATTTTTATTCATAAAAGTTTTTTATTTTGATTCTCTAAGTACAACTTTTGTCACTTGTTTAATAGTATTTGTCAATTTATCCCACTTAAAATTAACTTCTTCAAGAATATCCCAAATTTTAAAATCTTGAAGTTTGCTCATAAAATAGTTTTCTGTGTATTTTAGGCGCCTCTATCTGATTATATGAAAATGTTTCAATGTATTTTTTTATCTTTAACTCATCTTAAAATCCAGAACTAATAATTGATGAGTGTTTAAATTTTCGCTTGNTATTTGTCAATTTATCCCACTTAAAATTAACTTCTTCAAGAATATCCCAAATTTTAAAATCTTGAAGTTTGCGCATAAAATAGTTTTCTGTGTATTTTCGGCGCCTCTATCTGATTATATGAAAATGTTTCAATGTATTTTTTTATCTTCTAACTCATCTTAAAATCCAGAACTAATAATTGATGAGTGTTTAAATTTTCGCTTCAAATGACCTTGCAATCTTTACATTCTCAATGATCACATTTTCTCATAAGAAAATAATCAATGTGTTTTATTATATTCATTCTTATAATTAATAAGCAGGTCATCTTTTTTCTTAAATAAAGTCTTAACAATAAAAAAATCATAAGCTAAAGCAAAATCTAATATAATACCTTCTTCATTAATCACCTCAAAATCGTAGCCACCATGAATATTTCTAAAATCTTCCACTCAACCAACATGTATATTTAAATCTTATCCAATAATTTTTTTTTCAAGAGGTATTATTGTATTAATTTTTCTATATCATTCCAAAATTTTTCTTTTGAACATAAATCTAAACCTACTTGAGGAGCATAAGCACATTTAACATTAAAAATCTTAGTATCAATAATAATTTTTAAGGCCATACTACACGTACACAAGTTCTTGCAAGACTCCTACTTAAATACCAAAATTTAAAATCTAAGTAATCAATCTCCTTAGTTTTTTTTCTCACTCCTTTAGTTTCTTGAATGCAAAGGATATTTTTCTTACAGTGAACCATAATAGCTACCAATTCCATTAATTTACGTGTGACTTCAACAATGCACTCTGATTAATGAGGTTTCGAGTCAATGTTTACAGAACCTTCTTTGTCAGAAGAAATGATTAATTGAAATAATAAGTCACACGTTCCACTGATATGGGCACATCTGAGAACAACAAATGCTCGGGGGTTTCTCTACTCCATATTTTTCCTTGTTGTTACTAGATATCTCATTCGCATACACCTCTTTGTTTCCCATGCCTCTAATGAGTTATAGACCAAGTTAGAAAAGATGAAATCTTTGATGATTTTATCATAAATGATAGAATTTCAATAACTATTGGATAAGTATCCTACATAAGAACTAAATCCTTTATGTTAAAGAATTTCTTTCTAGTTGTTCTGGAACAATTAGAAGATTCTCTAGAAGAAATACGGGGTTCTACTTCTGGTGGCAACATGCTATTGAGTGGTGGTCCCGCTTATGAGATCAAATCAATGCGCTCTAAGAAGAAATATTGAAGATCAATCCCATCGATCTTGTAAGTATCATACAAAATCCCATCGAAATTGTACAAGTAAAGAGATATATTAATTGATAAGAAAAAGAAGAAACATGAATGGTAATTGGATTGATGAGAAAATAGAATTCTAAGTCAGGAACAATGATTCAATTGATTATGAAGAAAAAGAATTCTTGGTTCAATTCTCCACCTTAACGATAGAAAAAAGTATTGATCAAATTCTATTGAGTCAGACTCATAGTGATTATTTATCAAAAAAATGACAAGTTATCAAATGATTGAACAACCAGAATCAATTTCCTTAGGATACTTAGTTGACATTTATCAGAAGGATCTAATGAATTATGAGTTTAATAGATCTTGTTTAGCAGAAAGAATGCTTTTCCTTGCACATTATCATACAATCACTTATTCACAAACCTCAAGTGAGGCTAATACTTTTCATTCCCCATCTCCTCATGGAAAACCCTTTCGCTCCGCTTAGCCCTATCTCCTACTAGAGGCATTTTAGTGATAGGTTCTATAGAAACTGGACGATCCTGTTTAGTCAAGTATCTAGCAATAAACTCCTACGTTCCTTTCATTATGGTATTTCCGAACAAGTTTCTGGATGACAAGCCTAGAGATTCTCTTATTGATGATATCAATATTGATGATAGTAAAAATATTGATCATAGTAATGATGACCATGATATTGATGTAATTTAGTGGTGCCATGCATATTCGAGATTACATAAATGGTGACTAGCCATAACTAGTTTATAAAGAGTCATTTGAATAGAAGAGTGGAAGCTTCTGTTAAACACCTTTTGGCAGAAGGAAGACATTTGCTCCACAGCTTTTAGGTTGTTCAATAGAACAAAATGACGACAAGGCTCTAAGCAATAGTTAATTATTTTTGCATGGCCGTCACAGATTGTAAATGGTAGGTTGAGTTCATGCATGACTGGGTTCCTTTAAAATGGAATGGCTCATTAAGAAATTTATTAGTGAATATAGAGTTTCAATCGCTCCCAATATAAATAAACGTGTCAGTAAAGTTAAAAGGAAGATTTACATACACCTAATTCATATGTATTGACATATCTAACCCCTAAACTTCAATTTTTACATATATGCCAAGATGTATTTCACTTTTTAGAAGTTAAAATAGTGGTATTTTTTATGTGATATGAAATATTTGGGTGGTTTCAATGTAAAAAGTAAAATTTAGGTGTTTGATATGTAAATACACAAGAACTAGGTGGTATGTGTGTAAATACCCCAACTTAAAAACATTTTCAATATACACTTGAGCTCTATAAAATGTTATGTAAGGGTGTGCAAAGGGAATAAAATAGGCATATCTTGATAGCCTATCAACAACCATCATAATAAACTTTTTTCTTGTGATAATGATACTTCATCAATTAAATCCATAGATATATCAAGTCTAAATTTGCTTTAGAATGGGTAACCAAAGGAGGTAAGAATCTCCCCCTTTTTATTTCAATAAGCACCAGTAAGGTGATATAATGTCTCTTTTTATCCCCCCTTTAATAAAGAGTATTATATAACTTGTATATATACATTGTGTTTAATTTCTCGTCCACTTTTGTTGTGCTTCAGTAGATAGGCATTGATCAAACAAATAGTTGAGGCAGCTGAGATTTTGGGAAAATAAGGAAATATAACCCCAAAAAACATTGATTTCAATTAGACTGAACATGAAGAATTAACATCATTATTATTGTAAAATGAAAGTCCCAGCTGCTTTGACATATAAAACTTTACTGGTGCAACCAAAGTAATGACTTTCCTGGATTATAACTCTGTCAATTCCAAATCCCGATGCATCACATTCAACCACAAAAGGTTTACGAAATATGGCAAGGCAATAACTAAAGAAGCGAATATAGCATGCCTAAGTTTGTTAAAAGATGGCTTGACATCATTACTTCATTAAAAATAATTCTTTTTTAAGATTACAGTAAATAGAGCGTAGATTATACTATAAACCTTTAACAGACTTCATCAAATGACTTGTTAACCCGTTCACACTAGTTGGATTCATTAAAAACAGCCTTTTTTAGGATTGGTGACAACTCATTTTTTGCCAACGAAGTGACCAAGGTACTCCCCCAGTGCTAGCTAAAAGAATTCCTCATCTATTGGGTACAGATTTGTTAAGATTTAAGACTTTAAAGACTACGTTAAATAAGAAAGATGACTCTCCCAAGTACAGCTATAAATTAATATGTCAATAAAGAAAGCCAACTTAAACTTACTAAAACTTGAAAAACCACATTCATGAGACATTGAAAAGGTGATGATGCACCAACCAGCAATGTCAAGCCTTTAACCATTAAGTGGGGTCGGCTATATGAACACTTTTCCAACATTGTGTCTTATTGAGTGTCATATTTTCATTTAATTCTAAGACATTAAGATTATTTTTAATATAACATGCCCAAGTCTTTTTAGGTTTACTTCTACCTTTCTTAACATAAGTCAAATATAAAACATTCTCTCTCCTAACGGGGTCATAAGATGGTCACTGTTTAATGTGACCCAACCATCTAAGGCACTCTCTCTAATATTGTGTGTTGTGGAGCAACTCCAAAACATTCACAGATATATTTGTTTTGCATTTTGTGTCTAAGTGTAAAGCCACACATCCAACTAAGCATTATCATTTCAACAACACTTCACTTAAATCTAAACAAAACTTTTCTATCACACAATACGCTCGATGCATTTTTCCAATTTAGCCATCTAACTTGAATTCTACTAAGAACATCCCCATATATATCACCATCACTTTAAAAAGTAGACTTGAGATATCTAAAATGTTATCTCCTTTTTAATGACTTGATCACCCATTTTTACAACCCCATCATTGGTTCTACTATCACTAAAATTACATTCCATGTCTTTAGTTTTAGATCTACTCAAAACGAAAGCCTTTAGAGTCTAAAATTGACCTCCATAATTCAAGTTAATCCTAAACTCTCTCGCTAGTCTTATTCACAAGAAAGATATAACGAAAGACATAAACGAAGGAACATCCTCCTATAAAAGTCCAGTAAATACATTCATAACTAAATAAAAAAGATATGGACTTAAAGTCGATCCCTGTTGTAATCCAACTCAAATAAATAAATACTTGGTCAATCCTCCGTGTGTTCAAACACAAGTAATAACTCTAGCATACATATCTTTAATTACTTGAATGTAAGCAATATCAACACCATTCTTTTCTAAAACTCTTCATAATACTTCTCTTGGAACATTATCATAAGCTTTTTCTAAATCAACAAAAATCATATGTAGAATCCTCCTCCTTCTCTCTATACTTCTTCATCAAAGCTCTCAATAAATTTATAGCTTCCATAGTGGACTTACACCAAAACTTAAAAATAAATTACTAAAAACTCACAATGACTATCATTTGTCTAGAAAACTTAATTAAGGATTACATCTTCAAGAAATCGGAATTGGTTGCAACCAGTTCTCATATCAAATTTTGTATGCAAAGAAACACCATGAATATCATCTAGTAATTCAACTAGTAGCTCAGAAGTAATAGAAATTGAAACATTATCCTTCATAATAATTTTGTTAAGACATCTATAATCAATCCAAAACCTCCAATAACCTTTGTACTTATAAACAAGAAATATAATTATGCCTTATAGATAAGGTATCTGACCTGACCAAACTTGATTAGGTATCCCATTATTCGATCTACCATTTAAAGTTAGGCTTTTTGAGTAGCATTTATTAGCAGAATCCAATAGCGTGTGGCATTAGCTCCAAGGACNAATTATGCCTTATAGATAAGGTATCTGACCTGACCAAACTTGATTAGGTATCCCATTATTCGATCTACCATTCAAAGTCAGGCTTTTTGAGTAGTATTTATTAGCAGAATCCAATAGCGTGTGGCATTAGCTCCAAGGATAATCGAGGCCCACTAGATTTTATGTTTCATAAACATATCTAATTATTTTAAATAATTTCACATAACTTATACTATGTGTAAAATATATATAATAAAGCTAAAAATTTAGAATATGTAAATACAAAATTTGAATATCTTGAATGTAAAATTTCTAAGACCTTACATCAGCTATGGATGTCAAGTTATTTACATAATTGTGCTGTGTAGCATATTAATATTATAATTTAAAATTTTATAAGATATTATTCGTGTGTTAACGAGGATTTGAGTCAACAAAATATTTATAGCTTAATTACCAATTGTATGATCGAGTATCATATATTCAAAGGGTCTCCGCTACCTTCCTTTCAATAAGAAGGTAGCAATATTTATTTAAAATGCATTATTGAATTCACATACAATTTGAAGTATCTGATTCTTAATTATATATAGGTTTGGATTATAGGTTAAATTATAATAGTATGCTACACAGCACAGTAACGTAAAATAACTTGACATCCATTCCTACTTGCAAAATAACATCAAAGATGAATATAGATTATTACTGTTTAGAATCACCGGCTAGCATCTCATGAGGTTTCCTTTCAAATTCTCTTTTTTAGTATGTGGGTGGCAATAAGGGTGGATAAAGTTGAATATTCATAGAATGATTTTCTAGAATAAGGGAATTCTAATGATCATAATTTCGGTAAGGAGTTAAGCTAGTGAGAGTACTAAAGAGTTCCTTGAAAGAGTCCAATAAAGCTTTCAATCTTTGGTTCGAAGATAGTGAAATGCAAATCCATTTGCATTGTATGGATTCATACACATTGTCGTAGCTCCTTTGCATTAGTTTCTCCCCAATGAATAGTTAGCCAAAACTTGTAGCCTAAAACATCGTGTCTTAGAGCTTGTGTTGTAGCCCTTGGATTTTAAGCTAATCCCATATAATGGGACCAAGAATCTAGAAACAATGGGCACCCAAGGAAACTTCGCATTTTTCAAGGGTTAGTGTTGACCTCATTTTTGTGAGGTCTTTTCTTCTCCTCCTTAGAGCCTAGGTTCTAGCTC
>JXCR01031914.1:14983-26127 GCA_002079205.1 Phalaenopsis hybrid cultivar | reverse complement strand
CATTTTAAAACTAAATAAATCAACTTTTTTCTCCAAACAAATTCAAAATAACATTTAAATGAATTGAATATTTTTAAAAACATGTTAATTTATTTTTAAAATAAAAAAATAAAATGCATAAAAACACATCAAACAAACTTTTTTTTAAAAAAAAATTAAACAGCTATAAAAGGATATCCTAAACATCAATATATCTCAAGAAAACTCTAATAACCTTAAAACACTATATTATATAAGATAATATTTAGCTAAAAACAGCACTTACATATAAAGTTATTATCACAATAGCACAAATTAATGCCAATATAGATACCACCATGATCTAAATAAGCCAAAACAGTTGCTTCCATCTAAAATCCCATACATATATCATCCCAAACAGTAAATGAAAGTTTTCAAGAAACTCATCATTCAACTAATGAGAGACCAGAGCATCGTGCACTCCACTGAATATTGTCTCAAATTGGTGAAAAAGTATAGTAGACAAAAAGCTCACAGTTACCCCATATGTTACATCAATCTATGTATAAATTACACATGAATTCTTCATTCTTATCAAAACCAGCTATCTCCTCCTTCCATTTCATCTCCTCACTCTTCAGGTACTCTCTCTGTTCATCTATGCCTATTTATTTTATCCATATATTTTTTTGAGTTTTAATCTATAGATCTCAAATATGAATCTCAACATAATAGTTTTATTCAGTCAACTCATGCCTTCGTGTTATTGCAGTGAAACATGAAGCTGGTTGTGTTATTTGTATTTTTTGGGCTGATGATTGTAAGTTCGAGCATGGTGAAGACAAGAAAAACGCTGGAAAATGAAGCACTGAATATTGGCCCGATGGCTAAAAAGGACTACAGCAACCCTAATGACCACCATCACTTACCTAAGGACTGTTTTCCTGCTGATATGCAAAATCTGCCGGATTTCTGCAAAAATTCAGAACTTAATGTAGATTTTGCTTACAAAGTTGAGGGTAGAGATTGACTTGGTATGTATGGATGAACAATGAATACTTTACGGTGTACGTTGCATGCATGGGGGGAAGGAGGGACGTGGAGAATATATGGCTTCTTTTGGTTAATGTTAGATAAATAAGTTAGTCATGTACGTGTTAAATAAGATGTCTTTGTATCAAGAAACAGGTGTAATCATGTGGAATTAATATGTGTTAGTCGATATAAATTTATGCAGCCTTTAGGTTATTACTTAATTGTTTATAATTTCATTAAGAAAAGCTGAGATATTTAAATATTGTTATAGTATACCTTTGCACAAGCAAAAATTAAGGCTTCTACGTGTAACAGTTTATCAAGCCTATTTGAATGTGTTCTAAGGAAAATAAGTTACCTCTGGAGTACTGGCATAAGTTGTGTCTGGACAACTGCTGTGATCCATCGGAGATCATATTTTTTCCTCTACTCGTTCTGGTGGATCGCAATTGTTGATCGGACACAGCTTATGTCTAGATTCCAGATGTAATTTTTTTTTTGTTTTAAGAAAAATTAATTTTTTTGCAAGTAGAAGATAATTTTTATTAAAAAAAAAATTATAAGAAGAATTTTACTTTTCAAATCAGATGAGAAGTTGCACATTTGCCAAAAAAAAATTAAAATAAGGGTAGTTTNTGTGATTTTGCCTAACTTAAAAAATAATGTCAGTTCTGCGCTTGATAATACATGCACATCTTTCCAAAAAAATGTCCCTTTTATATGTTATTATGCTCATCTTTATATTAAATAAAAGTTACGTTATGAAATATCAAAAATTCCCTTGAGATTCGGCTGCAAAAACTATCAAAATTGCTGTTATTTTCGCCGAACCCTTTCTTATCCGAGAGTCAGTTCACTCCCTCCTATGATGCAAAGTTCTTCATTTACTCGTTCAGTCTACCATCTCTATTCCGTCCAGGGCCGTCAGATTTGGTTCGATGTATTTTGATCATGCAATAAAGATGATACCTCATAAAAAATAATAGATTTACACTCAATGTTAATTGTTATTATGTATTGTTGAGAAATTAGGGTGAAAAAAAAAACAAATATCGACACAAATCCAGAAGAACACAAAGAAGTTTAACGAGATTCGGCAAAGATGCCTACTTCCTCGGGAGCAGAGCGGCAACCTTCTTTCAATATTCAGAAAAGAGTACATAATACAAAATATGGGAGAACACCTAGGGTTACATACAAGTCTATTTATAACCCTAGACAAAACAGTAAATGAAACCTTGAGTACAATATATAATTACCAAATTACCCATGTACCACACCCTCAACCTACATAAGGAAACTCCCCTGATTTGAAAATAATCTTCCGCTCCGCTTCAAAATCTGTCCCTTTATGGTATATGAGTCATATCTAACATGTACTAGATTAATTTATTTTAAAATAATTAAGTCAAGTTGTCTAGAAGAATTGTAATGAAATATCTACTTCCAACTAAACTGAACTCGATAGAAGAAGTCTCCCAAGCCAACAAATATTACATCGAGAAACTTCTCAGAAGCTTCGTTCCCAAAGGTCGCATTATTTACTTAAAGCTTATCATAAGTTCTATTTATATCTTTATGCATGTAATCTAATTACACTTATTTAATGTACGAAGAATAATAACTCTTGACATATCATGCTATATTTTGACATCAATCTATTTATTAGTAAATATTTGTTATTATTTAAAGACAAATTTAAATTTAAAAAAAAATATATTTAATTTCTTATGCTCTGAATTTCAAATAACATTTAATAGAAGGTTGAAAAATAATTAAGATAAAGATTTTTATTCGATAAAATGTATGAATTAAATATATATTTATATATGATAAATAAAATGTTCGTCTATTTTTGCGTCTATTTTTGGAAAAAATATTACCTCAGGAGTACTGATGCATCAGTACTCTAATGAGGGGGTGCCACATAGGCACCACGATGGGACCATTGCCTATGTGGCACCCCCTCATTGGAGTACTGATGCATCAGTACTCCTGAGATAATATTTTTTCCTATTTTTGTTGGTCATTGTGGCAAAGCCGTGCACGTTCCAGGCAGCTCAGCCGCCATAAAAATGATGCAATGTATTGATTATTGATGGCCACGCGAATTTTTGCCAACCGCAAGGCTTATCACATGCAATATTATTGGAAGTTTGTTTATTTATTTATTTTTTTATTTTTTTCTGTTTTTGCATTGTATTTGTTTTTCGAGCTGAGCAAATTATTTCGGATCGAGAAGAATAATATGCTGAATTGGTCCATTTTTGACGCTGAATTAATGCATGATGCATTGACATACATTTCACTCAATTCCTATATATATTTAATATCTAAGCTTTATTTTTTTTACATTGTTAGTTTGGGTGTGTGTTTATATTGTACACCTATAAAATGCTTTTATGGGTCAATACATAGGTTAATAGGCCTGACGGACTTAGGAAGCCCATATTTTTTGGTTGTCAGACTCGTACTATAATAAAATTACTTAATCTTCGAAACTCAAAGAAGGGAGAGAAGGTAGCTAGATCTATGATAAAGATATACTTTGTCTCTCTCTCTCTCTCTCTCTCTCTCTCCCGATTCCAACAAAATAGTAGCTATGACAAGAGCGCTTGAATAAAATGATTTGTTGCCAAATAAAATCATTTAAATACGATTGTTGGCATCAATTTTTGATGTCACGTACAAGGGGTGTCTATTTAAATAATATGGGAGTGTGCCCGACTTCCCTCCATCCATGACATCCAATCAGACATCCTAGTACGTGCCCCAAGCACGAGATTAGGTTCGATACCGACTTGACGAATATGAGAAGAAACACTTCGATCAACCGTCGCATACGTGAAACTCCTCAAACCCTTTGCATTTTCTTTCTTAGCCAACCCTAATAATAGATGTTACTAGGTGTTGTGGATTTGGACTCCCACACAAGGAGTATTTGGTTGGCCACCTGGTATCGTTCGATTCAATCAATTGCCCATTATCAGACAATCTGATTGGCCGAACGATATCGGTCTTCCTGACCATACGCCTTGTGATGATGTGATGAGTTTGATTGCCCATGCTAGACAAATTGGTCGGCCGACACAAGTCAGCACAGCTATACATCTATTTATTGGTTGTTTATTTCCTAGAGGAAGCCTCATAGATTAGGAAATTTTGCAATTGCCTTGCGATTCCCATGAGCAAAACCTACCTTTTCTCCTTTCTAGCACAAAGTCCCAACACCCGGGGTCGCCATAACCTGCGTTTGCGCCAACAACTTCATTCCCACGAAGGAGGGGAGCGAAATCCGTCTTTTAGGCGTAGAGAACAAAAAGTCCCATGACTTTGACGTTCCTTACGCTGCGAAGACTTGTCCCATGAAATTTCCTCGGACCATGCAAATGGAGGCGACCACCGTCGCTTTGTAGTGAGGCTCAGTTTGCTCCGTCGACAGCCCTTGGGGTGTCCCTTGAGATCGTTAAGGTGAGTCGGCTTTGTATCTAACGACGATCGTATCTCATTTTCATAGACATGTTGTTCTCATTTGCATTGTTTTGCTTGTCTTGCATGGATTTTTCAAAATGTGCATAAAATTATCAATTTTTGCATGTGTTCCGTCGGCTCGCCTGATCGGCCCCACCGGCCCGATGGGCGAGACCGACAATCTTTCATCGACTAGTCTGATCTAGGGGTGTGAGTAAAACTGAATCGTGAGCCAGCTCGAGCTCGACTCAATAAGTGGCTCTTGTATGGAGCTCGATGAGCTAACAAGCCCAGCTCAAGCTAGCTCTATCTCGACTCGTTAGCTCGTGAGCTGGCAGATTTAAGAAAATATTAATATAAAATTTACATAAAATATAATAAATTTGAAGATTTTATTTTTAAAGTAATAAAATTATTTGAAATATATATATTTTGTATTTAAATTTAAATGATTTCTTTTTTTTTTCTCCAAATTGCTCACTATATTAGTCATTTTATTATAATATTACCTTAAATTAATATTATTTTCTCTCTTTGATAATAAACAAATCGGCTCGTGAGCCGGCTCACACTCGTGGACTTAAGGTTGAACTCGAGCTTAAACTCAATAAAAGTAATCAAATTCAAGCTCAATTCGAGGGTGACTCAAGCTCAACTAGACTTGTTTACACCCCCAGTTAGACCGGCTGCAATGGCTTGATCAGATCAATCGATGTATTCCGTCGACTAGACGATCGACCCCACCAGCCCGATCAATGTGACTAACAATTCTTTATTGATTTGTCTGACCGGCACCGGCCCGATCAGATTGATCGATATGTTCCGTGGGCTCGCTTGATTAGCCCCACCGGTCCGATTGGTGAGACTAACAATCTTTTAATAACTCGCTCTAGCGGCTCTACTCGCCAGATCAAGTAGATCGTTATCTTTTGTCGGCTTGTCTGTTTGACCCCATGAGCTCGATCATTCCAACTGAATGTTTTTGTTGAATGTTGCATCATTGCATGCTTGTTTCTTACTTTTTGTTTGAATACACTCACACAACGCACTCAGTTTTGCATCCAAGAGCATGTGCCCCCATATGCTAGTGATAGGCGGTTATGCCCCTCTTTGGCATGGCCTTTCATGCTAATCTTGTGACATCCCTACATCACAGTGCATCACATTCTATATGTATACACCTACACATGTGCACTTTTGTGTGTTTTCTCGCATGACATCTTGCATATTTTTGATTTGCATGCTTGAAGTTGTGTGCATTTGGATTTGTGTACTCATACACTTATCTCGCACATTCACACATCATGTGACCAGATGACCACATCAAGCCTACCTGGTGCGTAATTATCATCAAGGAGAATTCCTTCACCTTCTCTTCTTGTGAAACCACATTGGATTGTCGTAGGTTACCTTCAGGTCACTGTCTCCACGACACACCCACCCTATGGGACAGTGCCTCTTTGACACACCCACCCTCTGGGACATTGCTTCCATAGCCCACCCACCCCTTTGGATCACTACTTCCACGACACACCCAACCTCCAGACCATTGCCTCCACAACAAACCAACCACTTAGGGTCACTGGCTCGTCGGCACACCCACACTTTGGGCCACTGCCTCCTCGGCGCACCCACCATTTGGGTTACTACCCCCACGACACACACACCCACCCGTCGGGTCGCCACCTCCTCGACACACCCACTCTTTGGGTCGCCACCTTCACGACACACCCACTTCTTTGAATCATTGCCTTTACGGCACACCCAACCTTTGGGTCAATGCTTCCACAGCACACTCACCCCTTCGATTCACTGCCTCCTCAACATACTCACCCTCCGAGTCACTGTCTCCACAACACACTCTTTTTTGCTTATGTTGTATGTTTGACATGCACACTACATTACTATCAGCGCATTCTTCATTAGCATACACTATTGTATACTAATGACGAATGCTTATAATCTCGTGGCAACACTCTGCACCATCACAAGAACGTTCATTCGTGTAATGCATGTGTTTGTTTTGTTGGCTTGCATGGAGCACCATGCTTTGTATGTGCTTGACATTTGCATGTGTTTGGTCGTTATTGCGGCAAGATGTAATTCTCCCCAATGGTGTCCTATACCCTAGGTGACCAAACACAATACCTTTTGTGATATGTTTCTTGCATGTGCATCTTTGCACTGTCAACATATTCATCGCTAGCATGTACTACTATGTACTTGTGATGGCTATTCACTATCTTGTGATCGCTTCAGCCTCTATGAAGTGATTGTTGCACTGGATCACTTCGCATCCGCATGTGCATTCCTGATCGTCTTGACGACAAACCAAGACTTATTAGCTAAGTGACTCCCTATTAGTCATGATGCGATAGCTTTTATTGCTTGCAAAGATGTCTCGGTGGGCAATATTAGCATGTGTATGTTGTGCTAAGGTTTCAAGGGGTATAACAGACACCACTTAGGCCTTTCTTTCCTAGGAACTATTTTAACAATATAAAAAATTTACATTTTTATTACTTTATGTATCATGTTTTCAAAAATCTATTTTGAAACTATTTGCATTCCTACTTTAGACCATACATAAAGTCAAAATTTTCAAAAGCTTTTACAAAACCTGCATAGAACGACACCTCTTAGAATCCTTTGATCTTTGGAATGGGGTCAGAGACGACCCGTCTAAACATACACCAACCTTCTAACATAACCCCTGCACTATGTTAGATGTTATGTTATGACACTTATGTTAGATGTTGTGCTAAGCAAAAGATTACGATACTAGGTAGACTTTTTCCACGACCTGACTGTTGTTTTGTGCTGATGTATTTGCCCCACCCAGGCGTCATTTTGTGCTTTTGTTGTGCTTGTGTGTTTACTTTATGTATGTGCAGTAATATATTAGGGTGGTCTTATGTTGGGGGTCATGCAATATATATGCACTCACACAGATATAATAAAAGGGGGAGCATGTGATGATTACATGCTAGTATTTGCTTGCATGTGTTGTTAAGCTCCCTTATAAGGCATGGCTCAGATACGATTGGATGTTTGTTGGTTTTCCCGCTAAAGTTGTTTTCATGTAGGTTGTCTTGTTTTTAGATTTTCCTTTATACATTTAGAGTTCCTAGAAGAGTCTCGTATTAAAAATAAGTTACAAGCACGAGTTCCAAGGTGCTAGACGGGCATAACCACATGACGAGGAACAAGAGTTGCTTGCTCGTGTCCCGTACCTTAATTTTAAATCTCATTTATATATAAAATTAGGATCAGACGTGTACTTATGCGGAGCCTGACCGTCTTTTTTTTTATTTTCTAGGATATGTCGTAAACCCAATGACACTGACCTTTTATTATTTTATATTTGACTTGTTTTCTTGCTTTTCTTGCATGTAAGTAGGCTTGGATTATTTTCATTATTTCTTTCTGGTATGTCTGTGATGTTACAAAAATTACAATTTAGGCTCTTCTAAGGACCTTAAAATTATAAATTATCTAATTAAAAAATCCCAATAAAATTTTCAAGGTTAATTAAAATTTAGGATTAACAAATTCAAGATTTTAAAATATTTATTCTATTTTCCTGCATGGCCTTCGAGTCGAGTTTTAAATGGATTGCATAGCATGAATATCACCCAAGACATTCTAATAGGATCTCCACACTTAGAATTGTAGTAGATAACTGTATCATTTGCATGTCTTGAGGAGAAGTTTTTGTGCTTCTCAAACCCGACTAACCTAACATAGTATGTTTTGGTGGTTGTCTAGCACTTATAGTGTTAGAAGGCTCACTAACCGAGATGGGTGTAAGTCCTTTTATCGGAAGCATTTTAAAATTTGTAGATGAACCTCCCTTTCTTCCTTTCCAGCGGCATCCTTGCCATTGGTAAGTATAAGTCCCTCATCTTGAAGCTCAACCTGATAGTCATAGGATAGGGTTTTGTTTCTTTGATCTTACGGCTACAGTGATTCTCATGGATGACACAATTCATATATTGCTGGCCGAGGATCTCAGGACGTGTTGGGTCAGCTACCTTCACAATTAGATAGACTTAGGGCTATAGTGGCTTAGGATGACGGGTTCGTGGTGGCTCGACCCTGCTACCTCTACCTTTTAGGGATTACTCATCTCTTCCTTTGACTATTCCTAATGAGCTCTATCTCTCCTTTTGCTTTCATTGGTATCATATCGATGACCTGATTACAGATGTGCTGCCACCCGTTTCAGATACGATGATTTGTCATTTGCCTTTATATCTATGTTCTTTGACGTATCGGGATTCCTCGTTGGTATGATTCAGTTATTTTGTAGGCTTCGTATGAAGATGAGTTCGTTGCCCATGTGGGAACTACAAGAAACTCATTTTCCGCACTGTAGCTTAACACGAGCTTTGAAAGCATTATAGCATTCCCATGTGAAATAACTGCCTTTTGATAGCCCTGTGTTAATCGTCACTACTAATGCAAGCAAAAATCCTTTAGATCAAGAGTATTCATGGTCAACTCCCAAGATATAATTAACCAAGTGGGATACGTTCCTTTGAGAGCACTCTAAACCCAAGAACAAGCAAACACACCCGAATCTCTAGTTATAGGTAGTCGACGTAAGTATTCTTTCATGGATATTGGTCCAAGGTGCCCACGTTTAACTTGTTTGGGCGGACACACTTGACTTATCCCTGTGAGGTTTATCGCATGTAGGCTCTCCATATTTTTTTTTTCGTTAGTTTGTCTTCTTCATTGTATGTCCATATTTTTTTGATTTTTTTTATGGATCATTCTTATAATATGGAAGAGAGATTTATTCGGAAAAGAGAATTATATAATGATCAACAAGCTGGAGACACCTTCAATAAAAAAAAGAAAAGAAAGAAAAATAATGATCACCGCTGCAATGTGTATATACCCTAACGACTTTTTACCATTTATTTTGTGTGCCATAATGGTACATCTAATAAACATAACATTTTGCTAGTTAAGTTTAACTTAAATTTGTCCCTTTAAATAAAACATCCATAATAGATCTACAATGGTCTCTTGAACAACACAACTTATAGCTACTGATAAGGATCATTGAATAAGATTGGGTTGATTATTTGCCTTGGCTAAGTAAAACAGAGATAACAATGACCTGCGATGACGAAATGATAAGATCTTAATCATGTTCATCTTCATTTCCCCTACGACCCACTTTATGCTAAATGTTAAAAATCCGACAACCTAAACTCATTGTCAACTGCTATTATACATTGAATATTCAGTGTTTAATGATTATCCATAATTGAAAGTACTCTACTATTATCAGAAGATAATATTAACCACTAGACCTTGCTTCTCTCTGAAACCACAAATCGTAGATACTAAAATCCTAACAATATGAGGGTGAAATCTATGAATAGTGTCTCCTCTACTTTTCATTTATCTTCTCAAAATTTGACCTGGAATGCCAAACACAAAGATCACAACGAGAGTCTAGAGCATTGAATTTTCAAAACCCATAAACTATCCTACCCATTTTAAAGGAGAACAAAAGATCGTTAGAGGGAAGCTAAGACGACCCATCATTTAAAGAGGAAATTTTCTTACCTTCATAAAAGTGGGAGATCTCAAGAAAATAATGAAACAATATGAACCAATCCCACAGTACTCTAGAAGGTTTACAGTAAGTGCACTAATAAGCAACGTATATACCTAACACACTAAAACCTACTTGTAAAGTGTTTAGAACATACTACGTAAAGAGTTGATCAATTCCTTGTGGCCTAAAGTAGGTTTGATGTGAACCACTTGTTACAAAGAGGGAAATAAATTCATAATCACTTTACTTAAGAGGGGTGATTTTAGAAAGCATGCCATTGAAATTACAATTGATTAGATGCGCTAATTAAATAAGACAATTTTCTCAATAAGTTGATTAGATGCGCTAATTAAACAAGACAATTTTCTCAATAAGTTTTCTAAGTGAAATTCGAAGGAAGATTTTGACCCTAGATTGAACGAATGAAGCCATTATTAAGAGAATACTTATGGTGAGTTCATCAAGAAATGGTGATTTCTTAAAGTTGAGGATTTGAACCAATGGTTGATCATAACAAATTGCTGATAAGAGCTAAATCCCAAAATAAGCAAATGAAAAGAGAGTTTTTATAGACAAATCACAAAGAGGAACAACCACTCATAATTTGAAGGGTGTCAGTCAAGAGATGATCAAAATGGCCAGCAGAAAGATTGGATGATCAAGATGAGTTACCAAGTAAGGTTTGGTTCTTTGGGCAAGTCTATTAAGAGGAAAAATTTATCAAGAAAAAGAACTGCAAATTAAAAATTGATAAAAAAATCATTAATGAAGGATGACTTCTCAAAACAAGTCATTGAGTGGAGGAATCTTGATGATAGGTCGTCGAGTGAGTGCCAAGAAGGATAGAGTTCCGGAATAAGTTAAAAGGAGACGACTTTCTAGAGATGTTTCATGTATCCTCTTTTCATATAATCATTAATTACAAAAAAAAAACGTTTTGCATGTTGCAAGTACATGTGTACATACTCCCACATCACTTGTAGAAATAATCCATATCTTATATATCATTCTTAGGTGAGTACAATGAATCCTTACGCGGACAATCAAAAGACATCCTATAATAGCTCAATACAAAGCAAGTAATCACATGTTGTTGAGA
>JXCR01031914.1:0-14038 GCA_002079205.1 Phalaenopsis hybrid cultivar | reverse complement strand
CATGTTGCAAGTACATGTGTACATACTCCCACATCACTTGTAGAAATAATCCATATCTTATATATCATTCTTAGGTGAGTACAATGAATCCTTACGCGGACAATCAAAAGACATCCTATAATAGCTCAATACAAAGCAAGTAATCACATGTTGTTGAGACCACACTCCATTTAAAAGGAGTCCTCACTATCATTGCAATATGGACATAGCCTACACTAACGAGCCAAGTAAATAAATTGTTTTTGTATGCCTTACTCTATCCTTCCTATTGGAGCCCCATTAGCTCCAACTTCTGAGGCAGACAATTTGCCTCTCTTTATCTCTTTATCTTCCCGAATGGAGGACAACGTCTCAAAGCTTGCATCATGAGAACAACAAAATTGATAGATCAATGATTCCATGGTTGAATCATTCAAAATAAAATTTGAAATGTACGCAATTTTATCATCACTTGTGCTAATATCTCATTTGACCCCTTATGAGAAAATAATAGGGGACCGACATTAATCTCACCTTAAATTCAATAAAAAACATTTCTTTTGTGAACATTAAGGATTATTAATTTCATGAAATGACACAAGGCAAAACTGCAAGAGCTCAAAATTAAGTTGACATGACTCCCAAAGTTAGGGTCAATTGAGTAAAAAATGCCTAAAATCCTGTACTGGGCAATCTACAGAAGAGAAAGAATCATAGGAATTACAAAACATAAAAGAAATTTAAGCCTAATTCTTCTGTTTGGTTGTACTGATTATAGTTTGGTTGTACAAGGTCAAGTCAAATTCAAATATTCCTCATAATTTTCCAAATAAATCCCTCCCCCTCATTGATGATTAATTCTCTCCCACAACTCCAACAAGAGAAAAAATATGGGTCTGCGATACACTGAAAGGAGCAGGAGCAAAAACAATAATAAAAAAAAATTGGTGTATCGCATCCGTATCTAAGTGCAGCTACGTCTGAACTTCAAACGCAATATTTTCTCCAAGAAAGTGGCCGACTGTTTTTCGGTTGTTCACTCAGCATATCTTTCTCTCTCATGTTCTCACGTAGCATTTCTCTCTGCCATCATTTTTCTCCAACATTCCTCTCCCTATTGTTCCAGACACCGCACGCAAATTTGAGTGTGATGTCCGATCAGAGCCACTGAAATATATTTTTTGTTTTTTTATGGTTAGAGTGGAGCCCATTNTTTTTCACGGTCATGATCGACACCGCAGACAACAATCGGACCCGCCGGCGAGCCATGCCTCCAAACCAAAAACCCAATTAACAAAGTCACAAGCCAAGCCACTATCCCACCGGCAACCCCATGCATCTCATCCCGCTCCTCCTGCCGGCGAGCTTCACATGAAACTTTTGGCCCACCCACTCCCTCTTCCTCTCTCTCCATCCCCGCCAACATCTCATCTCCCTGGCCGGGAACAATCCAACTGCCATCAACTCAACTCCAGCCGGCAAAACCTACAGCAGCATCACCACACCTACTGTCCCGATAAAACAGCCCAAGCCCTCTCCCATCGCTCCTCTCTCAGGTAGCATCCATTGCTCCACCAGCAAATGGCCCAGCCCAACTGCAACCTGCTCCCCACAGTCCGCCTGCGACCCCACGGCACTGCTTAAAAAAAAAAAAATTAGGTGGGCCCACCGAAATATATCGGGACCGTAGATTGACATCCGTATGGAATAATTTTTCAGAACAGACAGAAACAACAAGATGCAAAACGCGACAACAATATATATATATATATAATGAAAATTTTTATATTTATTTAATTATTTATTTAATTAAATTTTATTATTCCTTATTAAAAATTTCGAGATAAAAAATTATACAAGAATAAAATTTAACTTATATTATAAAATCTCATTCTTAAAAAATTAATTTTTATAATTTAGACATAATAATTTCAACAGAATTCACCCAACTTATAANATATATATATAATTTTTTATTAAAATTTTCGAGATAAAAAATTATACAAAAATAAAATTTAACTTATATTATAAAATCTCATTCTTAAAAAATTAATTTTTATAATTTAGATATAATAATTTCAAAAGAATTGATTCAACTTATAATTTAACATAACTACTAAAATTAAAAAATATCCTAGGATTACAAATACTATGAATATTGGATGCACATTTACTGTTTAATTTTGACAATTGTTAGAAGAAGCTTCAATATGAAAAGGGATGGAATGGTTCAACTATGAGTTATAATTAACACTATACATATATTTATAATTTTTTGATTCCCGTGTCTCATTTTTTTTTTGAAAGTGTTAAATTTACTATGTTTCGGTGTTGAGGTGTGTCCAGACGTGTTCGAGCCTAAAAAGAAATCCAAACATATATTTGTAGTGTCTGATAAATATAACGGGGTGTCAATGTCCAATACGTGTACGGCATATTATTTTAGAAATACGAGCACCACATAGCACATAGCTCGACACTTCACCAACCGTAGCTCTCGCCGGCGAACAACCAAGCAATGCCCAGACTTCTTCCACTACCCTCGCCCCTCTTTTCCGGGATGCATGCTGCCCACGAAAATCTATTTCCTTGCATTCTCATGGCTTGCAGCAACTAACAACTACCGAAACCGAGGAGCTGTCAAAGTCTACAACCAACCTACAAGAGAGAGAGAAGGTGACAAAATTTGTTTCCGCAAAATTGGTGCCTCGTCACTGCCTCACCTCTTCTATCTTCATATCACACATAAAGATATAAAAAGGTTGCTTTCTAAACTCCTATAAACCTATTTGCGGCCCAATTAGTATTCTCATGAGGAAAAAATATTGTATTGGAAGGTTGGACATAAACTAAGACCGGGCAACGGACGCAATGCATTGAAGAAGTGAAGGAAAAAAATAAAAATCGATCTTCCCGTGCATCGTGTCCATTATCCGGACGCAATATTTTCTCTGATGAGAGATCTGTACAAACTTTTTCAGAGTGTGGCAGGAAATGCTACACTTATGACACATGTTTGGGAAGTGTCCGCCACGACAAACAGACTTGTACATGTTTTTCATATCATATTGAGGAAAATTCATCGGTGGCACCATGACACAACCAGAGATATATATGTATATGTTCTAATGTGTGCTTGTAGGAACTCCATAGGTGCCTTTAAAGGATATGATGAATTTCAAATACTTCAGTATGGGCGTCTCATGACACCATCCATATATGCCTTTAAAGGCCATGGTGGCTAAAGCCCGGTGTTTCCAATGTCCCGGGGAATGGAGTTTGTTGAAAAGCTGTCAAAATTTCCTGTGATCTGAACTTACAAAAATACTTAAAATTGGACAATAAAAACTTGTCAAAAACATAAAAGTTTGGGTTTTCACATTATAACTACATAGATTGACTTTTCACTTTAACAATTCAGTGCATCAACACTATAATAATATCAACCAATATTATTAATGGTATTCTTTTTAGATTATATTTTCCTTTATTGTCATCCTTTCTTGTCAATATAGACACAATATGCTTCGACTAAAAGAAAATTCAGGAAAGATATAGCCCTATACAATTCACTCACTTCTAACATGGTTATCATTCATGGCACAAAATCCTCATTTTCTCTAAAAACTACTTCGCGCAAAAACTTCACTCCCTGAACTTTTGATCACCATTTAATGGAAAGCTTGTTGACCTCATTTTCAGTGAGGTTTTAGTCTCCTACTCTTATAACCTAGGATCTAGCTTTATGGGTTCCTTATTGATCATCCTAGTGAACTAGTAATGGAGTCTGCCCCCCATATAACTTCGAACCACTTCTTGACCCATTTTTGTGAAGACCTCATTTGAGTAGTCCCAAGCACTGGACTCTTAGTTGAAGGGCTAAAGATTAACATGTAGAAGGCCCAAAAACGAGTTCCTACAGAATCAAACAACCATAGGTGAACCCTCCATGACTTAGAAACGCGAACACCAATATTCACAAATCGCACAATCGATTAAATCAAACTCAATTTTCAAAATAATCTGTCACAAACCCAAAATTCAAAATTAAATTTAAATTATTTTTGGTTGGACTGTCGGAAAACTTATCTGAACGACCCCAGATGACGAAACGGACCACACGGGCACATCCGGAACGTCGACTTTAGCTACGAAAGACACCCATATTGCTATGGTTCTGCTCACGCATAAACAACATGAAAATCGATGCACTTGAATATTTAATTAGGGGGTGCGAGTCTAGGCTCGGCCCAGATGCAATTCGGGTTCAGTTCGGGCTAGACACGAGCTGAACACGGGCTAATCATCTCAGCTCACATGATTTCGAATTTCAAATTTATCATTTAATCTCGCATTAATTGAATATAATTAAGTGTTAAAATTTTTCTGATTGAGCCTACTCCACACATGGAAATCATTTATTTGTCGGCCAAACCTAGAGTAACGACATTTTGGAATTTTTGGGATAATAATCCGGCTCAACTTCTTTTTGCCTCGGATAATTCAATCTCGCCTCCCTCCCTCACTCACTTCTCCCCTCTGCACTAAAAAACCCTTGCATGCTCGCCTCCCCCTTGTGGCATTTAGCCTTCCCCCTCTTCTCCTGATCTCGTCTATTTTCTCTCTCGCGCGACCGAAGCCCTCTTCCCCGCGTCTCCTCTCTGTGTCGAAGAACCCCACTAACCTGCTTCGCCAACCTCTCCAACAGAAGCCCTCGCCTCTCCCTCTGCGCCAGAAACACTCACTTGCTTTGCCCTTGCCTCCTCCCTCTCACGACTGACTCATATGCACTGACGTTCTCTCACGCCGAACAACCCCTAACCGAACCCACAGAGAAAGGAAAATTTGTTTGTTAGCTGCACGTGGAAAGACAACAACGATATCGCTGTACAAACAATATACATCGATTTTACCGCCGCTTCTGCTCCTTTTGCTCTGCTCCTCCCCAAAACCATCAGCTGAGGTAAGCTTGTTCGTTGGAGACCATAAATTCAATTTTGTTGAAACTTTGGGAGTAGGATTTGTAGCAGGTTAATTGGATTGAAACTCCAATTATTTGATCCTTTTGACTCTGATTATTGCTTAAGGATTTTGACCTGATATTTGAATTTTATCATAGCGGTGATTTCAAGATAAGGTTTATGTTTTTCCCTTTCAATCTCACTTGACGTCACAAGACTAATTTTAAAGTGTGGTATATTTGAATTACACGCCACAACAAGTTCCTGTGCATCTAGTAGGCGTAATTTTGAATAATAGTAGGATTTGGTCTGCTATATGTCCACTGTTTTGCCATTCGCGTCAATGTGAAAAGGGGAAAGCTTTTGTTCATAGCCCTACATTTGGATGCATTATGANTCAATGCATGACGGCTTAAATGCTTTCTTCTTTGACAAGAGAAGATTTTCTTATACCTCAGTAAAAAAACATGCCTGTAGTTTAAGGTGAACTGAACGAAAAGCACTAGATAGCATAAAATAATAAAAGAAAAAACATAGAGCGTAGTGTTCTGAAACTAAAATAACCATGATCTCTATACAGCAAGCATCTCCCAATCTTATTTCAAAGGAATACGAATTTACTATGCATTTACATAAAATAGAGAATATCATCTCAAATTTATGATGCTTTAAAAAAAAACTATAACATGTTATCGACCGTCCAATCTTCAGGTTGTTGCATTAATTAATAAGAGGTTCAGCTATTAGGCCACAAAGATCCATTGCTTTGACTTTCAAATTTTAGATGCTGCATTAGAGATGCTATNTTATACATGAATGCATCAGCTACATATATTTTAAGTTATTCACCTGAACAAACATAAGATGTGTTGCATCAGGTAAGGAACAGTTAGTGTTGAGCTCTCTTGCCATCATGAAGGAGAAGTCCATTTCCCCTTTAGCTCATAACAGACAAAAACTGCTAGTTGGATTATTGTCATCCGTTCTTTATCAATTTATATCTCCAAGTGAAATGAAGTTGCCGCATTTTTTTTTAAATTTCGAAAAAAAAGTAAGCTTTTTGATTTAGCATACAAACATGCTACTTGGGAGCTTGTTGAAACACTGTTTGCACGAATTGTTTATGAAGTGTTTTGGGGCGGTTTCGTTGGTCGTCTTGAGATGTGTGCACCTCTTTGTTGCAAAAATGTTGGCTGTTTTGGCACCGCTTGGGGGAAGCTTAAAACCTGTTGTAGGTGGTTATTTGGAAGCTGCTAGCTACTGTTTAGTGCTAGAAGCACAGTTTGAAGCTTAAAAAGCTACTGCTTTGTGTTAGAAATGCTGTTTGAAGCTGTAGAAGTGTTCTTTGAAAGCTTACAAGTGTTGTAGGCTGCTGTTCAAAGTTGTAGAAGTGTTGTTTGAAAGCATACAAGTGTTGTAGGTTGTTGTTCAAAGTTGTAGAAGTGTTGTTTAAAGTTTAAAAGTGCTGTGAGAGTTGTAGGAAAGTTGTAGAAGTGTTGTTTGAAGTTTGAAAGTCCTGCGAGAACTGTAGGAAAGCTGTAAAAGTGTTGTAAGAGCTGTAGGAAAACTATAGAAGTAATGTTTGAAATTTAGAACTGTTATGAAAGCCATTTGGGAGGCTGTTTGGGGGTTGTTAATTGCAGTAGGAAAGTTGTTTGGAGTTGCCAATCGCTGTAGGATGTTGTAGGAAGCGTTGAAGTTGTTGTTCGGAGTTTTATTTGTTGTCCGGAGTTGTAGGAAACAATAGGACTATTGTTTGGATTCCTAGCTGCTATCCAAAGTTATATGAAGTCTTAGGATCGATGTTTGGGTTCCTAGCTGTTGTTGTTTTTACGCTAGAATTCCTGTTTTCTTTCTTTTTATGCATATATTTAAATTTCCTGTAAATTATATTATGTTTTATGAGCTAACCACACAGCGAAAATAGCGAGAAGATGACAGGTATATGTATGCAGTTTATTTATTATTGTTTTTATCACTGTAATTTACTCTTGCTTTAATATGTATCACGCATGTTTAGTTGCAATTTCGTTTTCAAAACAAAACAATTTTCAAAAAATAAAACAACATTTTCAAAACAAAACAATTTTAAAAAAATTAAACAACATTTTCAAAAAAAATTAAACGTACTTTTGAATTTACGAGAGTCCCTCAGATGGGGTAACTCACGATTGCTAATGGGATCTCTCCAGTTTAAATAAACTTAACAATTCGTTTAGATTAAGCAAATTCAACAGAAAATAGTGGTGTTAGAATGAGGGAATCGTGTGAACCTAACCGGTGTCGCTCTAATCAACATTAACCCCCTCATAATGCTTGAATAATAACAAAACTTGTTTTGAACACACCTGGTAAAACCTTAGACTTTAAAACTGCTACTTCAATACAGAGCTTGGAGCAAACTTCGTGGGCAGCACGACGAGGGGTTTGGATCGAGCAACAAGAGGATCCTTCAGCATTCTCTCTTCCTAGCATAACAATAATTCATAGGACTTCGAGGTAGCTCGCCTAGCATGACGTAAATCCTCACACCCTCTTTAGGCTCCTGTGCAACCAAGTTGTGCAGCGTAAATCCCAACTCACCTTAGGTTCCGAGTTTGTCATCTGGTATGACGTAAACCCTCCTATCTCTGTGGGTTATCTGCATAATCATATATTATGCAAATGTAATTCTCAAATAATAAAAACATGCAGAATTGAACGCTCAAATAACATCATCTTCAAAACGCAACCACATAACTTGAAAAGTCACTGAGGGTTCTCCTCAGGATCTGTGACCTTGCATACATTTTCCTTCCTTTAAACTCCTAAAAATAATTGTTCTTATTTGAATCACTCTCACTTGCTTTTTCATGTTCTACAATGAAAACCTAAATTTTGAATTCTTTAAAACTACTACCTCTGATCATCATCGAGAATTTTTTCAAGTGACCTTCGTCATTTGGGATGTAATGAACTATAGGAGCTTGCCTCTATAGTTAACTTGAAACTCGGGTAAAATAAACCCTACTTAATCTTTATATTAGGTAGGGAGACTTGTCAGTCATACATAAAAGGTTCGCAAGTCAAATAGATGACACAAATCTTGTAGTTTGCATAATTGAATTCATTGTTGAGGTATACACTTATCTTTCGAAAATATGTAGTATTCGCGATATCAGACGCGATTATGCAAACTATTAGACTAATATGATCCATTTGATCTCATTTTTCAAAAATTAAAACATACTCCCTTCAAAAGTCAAACTATATACCTCTTATATTAAATTAAATTTTAAAAATAATTTTTCAATTCAAAAAGTTGACCGACAAAGCTAAGGAGAAGAAAATCAACAGCTATGGGTGATTTAAAAGAGTATGATTAATCATTGGCCTGGAAACCAACTAATGGGCTGGTGTCAGCTGAGAATAATGGACTTTCTGAGTTTCCTTCAATATTATCTTTTGTAATTTGGGCCCTACAGCTTCAACAAAAACTTGCACAAATAACAATGGCAACAAATTTAAATTTGAAACACTATAAATGACAAATTTAAATATTATTTTATTTCATTGAGTTTATGTTTTCTCATATGCCATCTATGCAGGAATCCAGTAATGGGCTAAGGCGCCAACTAGTGGCAATAACTCCCATGCACAAATTCTCTTATGGCCAATGAATTAGGTAACAGTCACAGAATCCAATGTGAGAATAATGTACTCAGCCTCAATCATTTGTACAGCACGAGCCATGAGAGATGTGGCACTCCAGAGATAAAATTATAACTGCAAAAGCACGCAACATATCTTAATATTTACCTGATAAAGTGGCTAAATGAAAAATGTGCAGCAGACACATCAAATTGAGGAAACCATATGGCCTTTTGGATGCAGCAGATTTGTATTTCTTGAAATTATCTACAAAGTAATCCTGGTTTTAACTCGCCCTCGATTTCTGAAAACGTGCAATTAGCTAAACAACTGCTGTAATCATATAAATGAACTCTAATAATCAATGCATGACGGCTTAAATGCTTTCTTCTTTGACAAGAGAAGATTTTCTTATACCTCAGTAAAAAAACATGCCTGTAGTTTAAGGTGAAGTGAACGAAAAGCACTAGATAGCATAAAATAATAAAAGAAAAAACATAGAGCGTAGTGTTCTGAAACTAAAATAACCATGATCTCTATACAGCAAGCATCTCCCAATCTTATTTCAAAGGAATACGAATTTACTATGCATTTACATAAAATAGAGAATATCATCACAAATTTATGATGCTTTAAAAAAAAACTATAACATGTTATCGACCGTCCAATCTTCAGGTTGTTACATTAATTAATAAGAGGTTCAGCTATTAGGCCACAAAGATCCATTGCTTTGACTTCCAAATTTTAGATGCTGCATTAGAGATGCTACTATGCCAGCAAATATGTAAAACTTCATCGCAAGAATATGCCATTAGTTTGGATGTACTACAAAAGAAGACCTGGACTATGAAAAGAATGAAGGCTTTTGTAAGTTTAGGATTAACCACATTTAGAAAAAAACAAATTCCAAGTTTGTTTACTATACTTTCAGATACGAAAATTGGATCTAGGGTCATCAATTTGTAAATATGCCACAGAATCTAAATAATGATAAAAAAAAGGTGGTGGTAAATAGTAAAATACCTGCATGCTGCAGCAGTTTCTTTTCGTATATGAATTTCTACATTTATTCTTTTGGGAGCAGGACAGCAAGAATGTTAAATAAAAATGAAAAGTATAGCGGATGAATGCTATTGGAACTGTAAAGAATGTTAAATAAAAATGACAACTTTCTTACATTTTAGATTTCCACACCAAATACATTTTGAAATCAACAAGAAGCATTAGGTGATTTGGAAAAAGCTTGGAAACTGGCTGGTCTTATACAAATCCACCACACCCAACACACTTTAAACGGGAATGTAAATCTCAATTCAAAAGATAATTTATGGTTTTTGATGTAGGATGGCTAAGGGTATAGTGTTTCTAATGTAATCTAAAACAAGATGCAAGATTAAAAAATGAAAATAAAAAACCATATGCACTAACTCATAGTCTTAGTAAAAACTCTTTAAGCTTAAAAAGTTTGTTGACTAGAATGAAAAACTCTTTTAGTCGCAAACAATAATCAAGTGCATGATTCCAGAAATTCACTTAAACTGTAAAAAATTAAGGCTGAAATCAAGCCGAGACTGACCTTACTATGTTAATAAAGCACTTAAG
Organism: Phalaenopsis hybrid cultivar; assembly: GCA_002079205.1. NCBI lineage: Eukaryota > Viridiplantae > Streptophyta > Magnoliopsida > Asparagales > Orchidaceae > Phalaenopsis > Phalaenopsis hybrid cultivar. Next base: position 3,866 of record JXCR01031914.1, on the reverse strand, counting down.
AAAAAGAAACATAACTATTTTGATAGTATATGTGGATGATATGATCTCAGTAGGTAATGATGTGGTTGAGATGAACCAATGTAAGGAAAGTTTGGTCACCAACTTTGGGATCAAATGCTTGAAAGATACTGCATATTTTCTAAGAATGGAGCTTGCAAAATCAAAGAAAGAACTTATGATGACTACAAGAAAATACATCTCACATCTTCTCATGAGGTCGGGATATGTTGTAGACCTAGGGATACACCAATAAATCCAAATAAAAATTTTCAAAAAAGATAATGAAAGAAGTGGGAAAATTGGTCAACTTATTTTACAAATAACCAAATATACCCTTTGTCATGAGTTTAATGAGTCAATTTATCCACTATCCCAAAAAAGAATACCTTGAGACTACCTATTGATTCTGTATTATCTAAAACATTGTCCTGGGAAGGGCATGTTCTTCCATAAAACATGCAAAGAGAGATTGAAGCCTACAATAATGCTACGCTGGCAGAGCAAGTTCTAACACGGATAAGAGGTCAACAACCAGATATTGTGCATTGAATCATCTTAGTAGGTGCACCACAAGTTGATTCACCAATGCAATTTGGTTGTCAATCTGTCAATGAAAAGCAATGCTTCTTTTAAGCATTCATCCATCATGACCCAAAGTATTTTCCAGAAAGGGCTCACCAAGCTAAAAAGCACCCAAGATTTCTTGAAGAAGCTACATGTTACTTATTCACTCGTCATAACATACCAGGAAAATGATCAATTAGAAACATATTCATCACAACAAACTCATAATTATGCCCGTATAAGTCAACAACGGTCTTCTAAGAAGTCCATGAAGATACAACAGAGAGATTATCCCACTGCTTGGTTAGCACAAAAAAAGAGTATATGATCATTGCTAATTGTTTGAGGCCATTGAGGTGCAATTCAGCAAACATCCTTTAACGAGCTTGGCCACAGCCAAGTGGATTCTTCACTAGTATTTATATCTCTGCAGATTTTGTAGCAAGTCGTTCATTGCAAAGCGTTCAACCAATCTGGAGATGTGAACTTCTTGGATCACTTCATTCTTCAACACCGAGTTTGCGAGCATCCCGATATAGAGTAGAGAGGAATCTGAGAGCAACCTAAGCTCATGCCTCATAGCTCTTAATGGAGGTAATACTTTTCTTGAAATGAAAAAGCTCTTACAAGTCATCCATCAGCAGCTGAAGTTTCAAGTCTCAAATCTCAAATATCGAAATCAGTGATTCACATTCTTCTCAGCCCTTCTTAGATACTCAGTAGGAGATCCTGATGTTCTTGTCAAGCTTCTCTTGTCGTATCATTAATAGGATAAAACTGCTGGCTAAAAATTATTATCCTCATAATATGTCACATGCCACAAAGTCAAAAGGCTAACAATCCTTGTCACTAATGGTAGTATATCTCACTGTATCCTCAAAGAGTTATTAAAGTAAAGCCTTAGGAAAAAACATTGCGTCTCCATCCTATAGAGATTCTAGCTAATGAAAATAATTTGAAAAAAATTGAGAGGCGCCATTTCACATCTAGTCGATATATGCTTGGTTGAAAGAAGAACACATGTAGCACTTTTTTTTCTAATGTACTGAGGGGATATGGATGTGGATTAGAAGTCACCTTCAGTCCAAATCACTTAAGTAGACTTTACCTAAACGGATTTATCTCTTAGTCCCCAAGTCGAAGATGGCAAAGCCAACCTCTTAATTCACTTGGATTCAATGTGAATCATTCCTAATGTTCACTCGGATCAGCTATCATCAATCTCAACTCCTTTCTCTGTGGCATTCTATCAAGAAAAAGAATGAGTTCAAGGAATCATAATCTCCAGAGCTTGATCTTGTTTGACAGTTGCAACCATTTCTTCCCTTTCACATATTTCTTGAACTTCTCCTGAAATAATTTAAAATGAAATTTCAATTTTTCTCTTTAATGTAACCTCAGCTTTGGTGGTGGTTTTATAGAGCAATTTGTAGAGGTAGCCTTGTAAGAACCTCTTCTTATTCCAGTTCTTTTTCTCGACCATCTTGGTCTATTTTCCTTCCCAATAAAATGTTTGTTGGTCACAATCTTTTTTCTTTTTTTTTTATTTTTTATTTTTGGTTATCATAGCAAGCTTGCTAAATTGAACAATTTTTTTTTTTAATGGGAAGAGAAGGAGTTTATTGAAGATGTTGTAATGCAACCATATAGTCTACTGNCACCAAGCTAAAAAGCACCCAAGATTTCTTGAAGAAGCTACATGTTACTTATTCACTCGTCATAACATACCAGGAAAATGATCAATTAGAAACATATTCATCACAACAAACTCATAATTATGCCCGTATAAGTCAACAACGGTCTTCTAAGAAGTCCATGAAGATACAACAGAGAGNAAAGTTTGGTCACCAACTTTGGGATCAAATGCTTGAAAGATACTGCAAATTTTCTAAGAATGGAGCTTGCAAAATCAAAGAAAGAACTTATGATGACTACAAGAAAATACATCTCACATCTTCTCATGAGGTCGGGATATGTTGTAGACCTAGGGAAACACCAATAAATCCAAATAAAAATTTTCAAAAAAGATAATGAAAGTGGGAAAATTGTTCAACTTATTTTACAAATAACCAAATATACCCTTTGTCATGAGTTTAATGAGTCAATTTATCCACTATCCCAAAAAAGAATACCTTGAGGCTGCCTATTGATTCTGTATTATCTAAAACATTGTCCTGGGAAGGGCATGTTCTTCCATAAAACATGCAAAGAGAGATTGAAGCCTACAATAATGCTACGCTGGCAGAGCAAGTTCTAACACGGATAAGAGGTCAACAACCAGATATTGTGCGTTGAATCATCTTAGTAGGTGCACCACAAGTTGATTCACCAATGCAATTTGGTTGTCAATCTGTCAATGAAAAGCAATGCTTCTTTTAAGCATTCATCCATCATGACCCAAAGTATTTTCCAGAAAGGGCTCACCAAGCTAAAAAGCACCCAAGATTTCTTGAAGAAGCTACATGTTACTTATTCACTCGTCATAACATACCAGGAAAATGATCAATTAGAAACATATTCATCACAACAAACTCATAATTATGCCCGTATAAGTCAACAACGGTCTTCTAAGAAGTCCATGAAGATACAAAAGAGAGATTATCCCACTGCTTGGTTAGCACAAAAAAAGAGTATATGATCATTGCTAATTGTTTGAGGCCATTGAGGTGCAATTCAGCAAACATCCTTTAACGAGCTTGGCCACAGCCAAGTGGATTCTTCACTAGTATTTATATCTCTGCAGATTTTGTAGCAAGTCGTTCATTGCAAAGCGTTCAACCAATCTGGAGATGTGAACTTCTTGGATCACTTCATTCTTCAACACCGAGTTTGCGAGCATCCCGATATAGAGTAGAGAGGAATCTGAGAGCAACCTAAGCTCATGCCTCATAGCTCTTAATGGAGGTAATACTTTTCTTGAAATGAAAAAGCTCTTACAAGTCATCCATCAGCAGCTGAAGTTTCAAGTCTCAAATCTCAAATATCGAAATCAGTGATTCACATTCTTCTCAGCCCTTCTTAGATACTCAGTAGGAGATCCTGATGTTCTTGTCAAGCTTCTCTTGTCGTATCATTAATAGGATAAAACTGCTGGCTAAAAATTATTATCCTCATAATATGTCACATGCCACAAAGTCAAAAGGCTAACAATCCTTGTCACTAATGGTAGTATATCTCACTGTATCCTCAAAGAGTTATTAAAGTAAATCCTTACGAAAAAACATTGCGTCTCCATCCTATAGAGATTCTAGCTAATGAAAATAATTTGAAAAAAATTGAGAGGCGCCATTTCACATCTAGTC
>JXCR01031892.1:0-12389 GCA_002079205.1 Phalaenopsis hybrid cultivar | reverse complement strand
AAGATCAGAGGTTACCCATTTCCCTCGTTGAATTAAGCCTAAATGTTAATTAAAGCTAAATTACCAAAATTACATATTTGCCCTAAGTGTCTACACTTCGTAATTTGTGAAATTCAATTCAAATGACTTTGAAAGTTTTATCCTACATCATTCAATGGTCAATTAATACATCATAGGAGCAAATGTGATTTTTGAAAATTTAATTTAATTCATATAATTATTTTCAAGCAAAAATAGGTTTTTTCAAAGAAAATTCCTAACTTAACCATGGTAAATCCAAATCCCTTGAAATTTTTATTGGAGTTAAACCTAGACTAGAGAAGCCTTTGGACCAAATTTCATGATTTTTTGAATTTTATTTAATATTTAAGAATTATTTTAAGGTTTGGGGTATTTATTAAATATAAAATATGTTAAATGGAGAAAATTAAGTTTTATATTTTTGAAAAATCCTCCTAAGGTCAAAGAATTCAAAGAAGAAAAATTTACATTTTTTTGAGTTTTATTTGATTTAATGGAATTATTCTTAGTGAAAACCTATTTTAGCGTTTAAAAATTATTTTTAAAGCTTTGAAATTCAGTATTATTATTTGGAAAATTAGGAAAAAAAGTCTAAATGTTCCTAAGTGCTTAGGATACAATTTAGAACATTTCCATAAATTTTATTATTTTTGTGATTTTTTATGGATTTTTAATTATTTAAATATTTAAAATAGGTTAAAAATCATGTTGTTATTTTTAGAAATTACCCCTGATCACAGAGAACTCAAAAAAGAAGTTTTTATAAATTTTTGAGTTATATTTTGATTTTTAAAAATCATTTAATTGCCAAAAAAGTTATTTATCTTTAAAAATCAACTTAAGTTACCAAATAAACTCAAAATGCTTTGAAATTTTTATGGTGAGTTCTCTGGAACCTAAACAACAATGGAGATAAAAAATCAAGTCATTTTGCTGTTTGTATTTTTCTAATGTAATTATTTTATTGATTTAGGGTTTGTAAGGATTAGGTGTATTTTGAATAACTTGGCTCATGAGAAATTTTCCCAGAGGTTCTCTGGTCATTATAAACTTTCCAAAATTTTCTTGGATTTTTTTAAGCAACCTGCTAATTTTCATGATTATTTTAAGCAAATAATGTACATAAACTTGAAAAATATGATTCTATGTCTAGAGACCTTCTCTGCTTTGGAAAAATCAGGAAATGTTCCCTAAGACAGAGGCAACATGCTAAAATTTCAGGCCATGGTGATAATACTACATGCATGGAGAATCAAAACATCCAAATCAATGTTTAATTATTTAAAAATAAAATATGCATCACATGGACTTAAAATTATTTCCACACTGTTTTCCCCTGTTCACTGAGTAAGAGGGTATTTTTATTTTTTTTTGTGATTTTATACACCAAGCTATAGATTTTTAAAGCTAGGGATAATTTTTTGATTTTTTAAATCCATATTTATCTATTTAAATGCGCGACGCCACATCAACCTACAGCAGCTCCGAAGCTCCACGAGACGCGCTCCTATTTGACATCGCCATCTACCTCAGTGCTAACTTGGCCTGCAGTTTATGTTCCAAAGCGCTGTCCGGCTTAATCTCGACCGTCCATCTCATACACGCGCAATCGAATGGCTCCCTGTCNGTTTATAATTGAAATTGGGGTAAATTGAGACCAATTTGATAAACATTTGGGGTAATTTAGGGAAAATATGGGCCTTTCAAAAGCAATTTGGGGTTTTTGGTCAAAGATGGTCAAATTGGCCAAATTGGGTCATGTGATAATTGAGAAAAATCAAATTGGCCAAATTACAAGGTTTTGGGAATTTTTGGGTTTTTTTTTTGGATTTTTTGGAATTTTGGGGTAAAGAAGGGTATTTTGGTAATTTGGTCAATTTTGGTGATTTTGGGTAGTTTGGCTGTTTTCAAGGTGTTTGAAATGATTTTTTGAACCAAATTGGGTATTTTGGGTAAATTTGGAAATTTTGGTCAAATTTGGGGTCCCGAGGGTATCTAGGTAATTTGGGAGAATTTAAAGGCAAAAGGATAGGTTGGGTATCTTGGTAGAGTTAGAGTACCAACCACCATCAATAAGCCATGGACCAATGGAAACCCCATTTTGGGTCCTCTATGTAGAGGTCTTAGCCAAACCCTAGCCTAGGGCTAATGGGTTTAGGGGACCACCTACATGAGTCTCCCAAAAATATCAAGGGACTAGAGCCTTGAAATTTTGGGTTTAGGGTAGTGAGTGATTGTGCATGCAAGTGATTGCAAGTGAATGCCTTAGCCCTAGATCAACACCCAGGTTCAACGCTAAGGTCCAGAAGTCCTAAGGGTAACTAATATTGAGTTCCCCCATAGTGACCCCACCTACTAAGTGCTAGAGGTTAGAACCAATATGTGGAACTTCAAGTTGAGTAAAGAAGAGTATATAATTTCTAATGGTGAGGATTCCTTGTCTAGTTTTCTAAGAATAATCAATAGGAAAGTCCTATGGCTAGATCTTAAGCTACTAAGGAGTTAAAACTAAACCTCAACCAAAAGTGAGATCAACAGGTTCATAAGACACTTTTCAATAAAGTGAACTCACCCCCATTAGAAAGGAAAGTATTTTTCTAGTCATTAATCTTGAGTTTAACTTTTTCAATCACCTCATCCATCTAAATTTACTTAGTTCTACCTCTAAGAATGTTGACCCCAACATACTTGATAAGTAGCGTAGAGATTTTACAACCAGTAAAGTTTGAAGCCCAAGCATGTGTGGTAAAGGGAGCACCTTTGCCAAAATAAATGGAGCACTTTGCCAAGTTGAACATAATACTCAAAATCTATTGGAAATCCTTTAACAAAGACATAGTAGCTTTGATAGCATGTTTTCTAGGATTTAAAAACAATATAGCATCATCAACATAAGCAAGGTGACTCACCACAATTTTAGATTTATGAGAGAATTGAAGATAAGAATGCTCAAAATGTAGCTTATTAATAAGCCTAAACATGTAATCAAAAGCAATTATGAAAATAGTGGGAGAGAGGGGGTCTCCTTGCTTAATACCCCTATTATTAGAAAAGAAACCATGAGCTTTACCATTAACCATCACACTATAGCTATTATTAAATAGCACCTCTGAATGAGAGAGCAGAAATCTAGTTTAAAACCTTTAGCATGCATATTATTAATTATAAAGTCTCAGCTAATAGTGCCAAAAGATTTCTTTATGTCCAATTTAAGGACCATGTTCCCCCTGTACTTTTTGTCCAGCTCTTCAATCATCTCTTGTGCTAAAATGATATTATCTTTAATATCCCATCCCTTAATGAAAGCTAACTGTTGATCAACAATTATATGAGCATCCATTAAAACAAGATGAGTTTGAGCAACTGTATCAAACAAATGAGGCGAAACACCATGTTGGGCTTCCGAATAATTAACAATGTTCTGAGCATCGTGCACCATATATATATATATATTAGCAAAACCATGAATATTATTAAATTTAGAAAATACAATTTTCAAAAATTAATTTATTTAATCAATCAAAATAATGTTTTTTGTTTATGAAAACATTATTAATGGTTTCTTTAGGTCAGAGAAATATTCAGACAAATACCATGATTTTTTTTGAATCAAATCTTTAATTTAATTTTATAATTATTATTGAATTTCATTATTTAATTTGAATGGAAAATATGTTTTAGTTACAATTTTTTTTAAATTTTATTAAACCTCTATAAGTCCAAGGAACTCAGAGAAATATATTTTATATTTTTATAATCTTAAATTTATTTAGTACAATTATTTTAGTGAGAAAAATTAAAGAAAATTCATTTTTAAACCTTTGGAAAATTATTTTTAAATTAGAAAAATTGGGGAAAATATTGTAATGAGTGCCAAATTGTCAAAAAACAACTAGGAATATTTTGAAATATTTTTGTATTTTTAAAAATTTTAAATTATTTTTTAAAATATTTTTAATATAAAATATAGGTCAAAAATAAAGATTTTATCAAATATAAATTTTATTTTTCCTAATTTCTCCTATTTACAAAGAACTCAGAAAACCACTTTTCATAATTTTCTAAAGTGTATTTAATTTAATATAATTAATTTTTAGCAGAAATACAATGTTTCTTGAAAAATCAACTTTAATGGCTAAAATTATTCAAATAATTTTTAATTTTTTAGAATGGATTAACATGATTTTTACACACAAAGTGGAACTGATTTTATAGATTTTTTTTTGTTAAATTTAAATAAATTAATACAAGATATATACATTTAATTAAATAAAGAAATGTACAAAATTATTTTAACACTCATAATATTTTTCTTAAGTTTTTCTGACCACAGGAAAACTACTAAAATTTATCTCATAATTTTTGAAGTGATATTTGAATTTATATGATTAATTTAAGCCAAAATAGCCATCTTAGCTTGAAAATTAGGGTTAGGAGTATAGAGATGTCCTCTGACATTAGAAAAATTAGGGAGCAAATCCTTTATCATGAGGAACAAACCCTCAAAATTTCAAGCCATGGTGAGCAATTCTTAGCCATAATGAATTGAAATACTGTAGGGAGTATTTAATTAATTAAAACTCAAAGAGTTGTCAAATAATTTTTATTTTTAATTAACATTATTCTCCTCTATTCATTGAGCAAGTGGGTATTGTTTTTTATTTTTATAATTTTTCTATGAAAATATATGAATTTTCAAATAACTGGCATTTAAATAAATCCATATTGTTCTACTTAAACACGTGGCGCCACCTCAACCTTGGCAGCTCTGAAGTCTACACAAGACGCTCTGCTATTCGACACCACCAACCATGTAGCCGCCTCTTCAGTCTGCCTTTTTGTTCCATCTGCTCATCAGCTCCATCATTACCGTCCACTCAATAAATGCACGATCGGACATCATATGTTCATCATTCTCAAGTGACCCAACTTGTAAGATGTTCAACTTACAACCTTAAGATCTTTAGCTAGACTCAACAAAATCACTTGAGTTTTGTTCCTACATCTTCATCTACTCAAAATGAACATATCTATACAACTTATATGGTATGAAATACATTAAATGCGTATGGAAAATCCAAAGAAGCTCAGTTTAGGGTTAAAGTCTTATACCATTATCAAAGAGGGGAGGCCTCAATCAGATGGTTGTAGCAGTATCAATTAGGTCCATCGAAACTCTAGATGAAGTCCTAGGCTGTGGTAAATTGTCTAAGTATGATTTTGATCAAGGTCGTTTTTAGGTGTTGGTCTAGAGCTAGGTTAGAGACTATTTAGGATGGGCTTTCATGGGGGATCAACTCCTCTCACTCTGGTGATGGTGTGGGCACAGTAAATTGCACTTTGGTGTGCTTTGGAGGTGTAGGGAAATCTGTCTTCATTTTGGGGCAAATTTCAGTGAAGAAATTGTCTCTATTGAGTGGTTGTGAGTGGCTGAGAGTAAGGGGATTGAACTTAGGAAGGTTTGGAGTGTCTATATTGAGATTTTGGCAGAGTTTCCCCAAGGTTTCAAGCTCTCTCCCATTTGGACGTGGAGAGCTTCATTTATAGCCATGGCTGCCTAGTGGAGCTCACAACTGGATATTGGGTGCTAAAGCTTGCTGAGGTGGAGGGAAGAAATACATAAATATCCAATTTGAGTGACACCGGTTAGGATGCCATGGTTCCCTCATTTCAGTATCATAATTTTCTTTCAAATTTACTTAGATTAAATGAGTTTTGAAAGCCATTTAAATTGGGGGGATCTCGTTTGCAACCGCGGGATACCACCTCCGAGGGATTCCCATAAATTCAGAAGTTCATTTTAAGTTTAGTGAAATTTTAAAGGATTTATGGTTACCTTTGAAACAAATTGTTTTAGATTTTTGAAAATGTTGATTAATTTTTTGAAAGTGGTTTTGAATTTTTTTTACAAGAAAAGTAAAGTGCACACCCAGGCTATTATAAGATTTTGCAAGAGTACATTAGAGAAAGTAAAATGACAAAATTAAATAACACTCTAAAAGCGTACTTGTCATCTTCTTCGCATTCCCGCTAAAAGATTAGCTTTTTTCAACAAGTATATAATTTTGCATAATTTAAATAAATTACAAAAGTAGATGAAGGTGTATCTAACAGACTCCAAACTATTACTTTTTGAGTCCCAAAAGATCTTAATGGATGATTCTAGAACAAAATATAACAAGTTCAATTTGTCCTTCAAAATATTCAAGAGATTTCAAAGTGTTCGAAGAATGACTCTGAACTGCTGTAAAGATCTCTTGAAACATTTGAGTTCATTTTGAAGTTATCATGTTGCTCTTTTATTCATCTCAAGTCAAATTAAAAATCACCTCTTTACTTGGTAAACCCTGACTCTTTAATCAGCCCAAAATATTCAATTGATATTTCACTTAAAAGTTATGTGACTGGATGCCCTTATGGCAAATTTTGGTCATTAAAGATTCTTTGTACCCACCACTAAAGTTGGTCTTGTAGTGCTTAGAGGTGTTTATCATCAATCATGTTATCCTTCAAAATCCCATCAAATGAATTTAAATTTCAAGCCTAGATCACTACTAAGCCCTTAGCAATTTTAGTAAGATAAAGTGGCAATCATTAAGATTTTAAATTTAAGTGATGCATATCTTTATTGAAAGATCATATCAACCAAATTATGGGCTTAAAATAAGTGAACTATCATCCTCCTAACTTAAGCCCATCACTTGAGAATCATCTGACATTTATTAACTTCCAAGTCTTGATAATTTAGAAAATTATAATTTTATTCTTATTTTGAAAAGGTAGCAAGTTGATTTCTACCTTTTAACCCGTTATGTTTCAATCATCCAAACATATCCATTAGGATCAAAATTACCCATTTTTTCATTTGGTTAATCTTAAATTTTAATTAAAGCACCAAAATCTAAAATTACCACTTTAGTCTCGAGGCTCTTCCCCTCATAACTCATTAAGTATAACTTAAATGACTTTAAAAATTTTTGAGTACCTTATCTCTAGAGTAATTAAAGTATTAGAGGAGAAGGTGTGGTCTTCAAATTTCAATTTAATTTAAATGATAATTTTAATTTAGAAAATAAGATTTTCAAAATCATTTTATTTAATCATTCAAAATAAAGTTTTTTGTTTATGGAAAAATTATTAAAGATTCCCTTAGGTCAGAGAAACTCTTATGTAAAATTCAATGATTTTTTGAATTAAATTTTAATTATTCATTATTTTATAATTTCGAAAGAATGTTTTAATTAATCAAAAAATATATTTTAATTATAGAAAGTAATTTTATATTTTTATTAAACCCCTCTGAGTTCAAAGAACTCAGAGAAACAAATTTTATATTTTTTATGATTTTTAATTTATTTATTAGAATAATTTTAATGAGAAAAATAAGAAAAAACATTTTTGGACCTTTAAAAACTTACTTTTAACTTAGGAAATTTAGAAAAAAAAAATATTTTAATGAGCTTTAAGTGATAAGGGAACCATTAGGAACATTTTGAAATATTTTTGTATTTTGGAATTTATAATTATTTATAATTATTTTTTAAATTTAAAATATAGCTCAAAAATCACGTATTTCATCAAAAATAACTTTTATTTTTCCAAGTGCTGATCACAAGGAACTCAGAAAACCACTTTTCATAATTTTCCTAAGTGTGTTTAATTTAATATAACTATTTTTTTACAAAAATACAATTTTCTTAAAAAGTCAACTTTAGTGTTTAAAATTAATCAAATAATTTTAAAATTTTTGCAGTGAGTTAATAAGATTTTTACACACAATGTGGAATTGAATTTGTCTGTTTTTATTAAAATTTAATTTACATAAATTAATATATGATATACAAACTAAATTAAATACAAAAATGTACAAAATTATTCAAACCATCTTGATATTTTTCCTAAGCTTTTTTGTCTACAGGAAACCTACTAAACTTTATCTCATAATTTTCCAAGTGATATATCAATTTATGTAAATAAATTAACCCAAAATATCAATCTTAGCTAGAAAATTAAGGTTAGAAGCACAGAGATGCCCTCTGACCTTAGAAAAATTAGATAACATAGCTTTTGTCATTAGGAACAAACCCTAAAAAGTTCATGCTCTGGTGAACAATGCTTAGTCATAATGAATTAGAGTACCATAGAGATTATTTAATTTATTAAAAATCAAAGAGTCAACAATTAATTTTTATTTTTGATCCACATTATTCTCATCTATTCACAAAGAAAGGGGGACTTTTAAATTTATTTTTATGATTTTTCTATGAAAAGTAATGGATTTTTGAAGGTCTAACATTTGTTTAAATCAAGAAAATCCTTAATTTCCTATTCATCTTAGCCAGCGCCAAACAAACACGCGATGCCTCTGAAGCCCCACGTGATGTTTCCTGATTTGGTGTGGCCATTTGAGTCAGCCCGATGTTCATGCACCTAAGGATTTGTCCAGTTTGTCCTCGTTCGTCTATCCAATACACGCACAATTGGACAGTCCTCCATCTTCACCTCCGATGAACCAAACTCGTGACCCATCCAACTTCTACACCTAAGATCTTACTTGATACTCAACCAAATTAAGTGTGGTTTGTTCCTACACCTTCATCTACTCAAGAAAAACATATCCACACAGTTACAATGGTATGAAATTAAAATTTTCTTCACATTTGGTGAAAATCAAGCTCAAGATTAGGGTTAATGGCCTATACCTTTGTATGAGAAAGTCCTACAAACCTCCTGGATGTATTGGTTTCCTCTAGTGTAAGCTCCAAGTAGAAGTTCAATGAAATGGGGTGCGGCCTTGAACAAGGAGAGATTTGGAGAACTCAAAAGGGAGGGATTTTAGTGGGAATCGTCTTCTCTTGCTCTAGGAATGCTCAAGAGCGATTCAATTTCAAGTTTGGGGGAGTTTGGAGGATGGCCAAAATTTGATCAAATTTTAAGCTCAAAATTGGGTTCAGGTGATGGGGGGAAATGACCAAGAGATGGTTGCAATGAGTTTATGGTGTCTTGGAGAAGCTTTAGGAACTATTTGGCAGAGTTTCCCCAAGGAATTTGGTTCTGTTTGTTTTATGGCCATGGATGAGGGGTTTAAATAGAAGAGCTTAGCATGGCTGCCAGGGCTTCAAATTAGGTACAATGTGGAGCTGAAGTGGAGGGCTTCAAAGTGCTAAAGACCAATCAGAGCTGGCCACCATGTATGGGTATAATGGGTTTATATATAAGGGTGGTGGCTCTCGGTTTTAGGGTGTTCTGGCCACTAGGGTGGCCGACCAAGGCAGAGGAGGTAGTCAGGAAACCAGGTGAGTCAGTGGGAGGGCTAATATTGATTAACCTCTAATGGTATGGCATGATGGCAACGATATTTGAGTTTAGGCCAAAAATGGGGTGAGATCCCCTAAATCAAGGGACCATTGGTCCATATCCCATGTAGGGTAAGCTAGGTGAGGCTGGCCTGATAACTAGGGTTTAGAAGGTTGTTATAAAGACTTTGGTTAAATCAACTTGGTATGGCTTGGTCAATTTTGGTGCATTGGTTCAATTTTGGTCAAATTGGCTTTAATTTGGGTTTCTCTTAGGACATCCATGACATTGGACTAAATTAATTCAGAAACTTGGTGTGGATGATTGTCATAAAGGGTTTAGAAAAGATTTGGTGTGATTTTGAATTGATTTGGTTTAATTTGATGGAATTTGGACATTTGGTCATTTTTGGTTATATTGGGTTAGTTTTGAGTTTAAGTTGGGCTAGAGTTTAGCTAAGACCAATCGATGGTTCAAATTGGTCTTAAGGATTGTCATGAAGAGTTTTAGATAGAAATTGAGTGGGAATTTTGAGGTTATGGTGTTCAATTTGGTTGACTTTTGGGACATGGCCAATTTGGGGCAAAATTGATGGTTCTGGTCCATGTTGACTTTGAGTAAAATTGGGGGTTGAACAAGGCCAATTAAAGGTTCAATTCAATGTGTGAAAATGTTTTAAAGAGTTTATGATTCCAAATTGGGGCTATTGGATAGGTTTGGAGGTTCAGTTGAGTAAGATTTTGGTTTTGGGTCTAATTTTTTATTTGGGTTGAAATTCGATTCAAATGTGGGTCAATTGGACTTGAATTTTGTTTAAATTAAGTTTGGTCTTGATTAATTTGAATTTATAATTTAAATTGGGGAGAATTGGGATCAAATTGCTAGACATTGGGGGTGAATAGGGTTAATTGGGCCTTTAAAGGAAATTTGGGGATTTTGGTCAAAATAGGTCAAATTGATAAAATGAAGCTCAATAAAGTGTTTCAAATTGATTTTGTGGACATTTGAAGTGATTTTGAAGGTTTAGGGACCATTTGGGTCACCAAGGGTATTTTAATAATTTTGGCCAAATGAGGGTAAATTTGGTAATTATGAAAATTTTGGGGTGTTTTGGACAATTTGGGTAGTTTAAAAAGGGTTTAAAATGATTATTGAACAAATTTGGGAGCTTTAGGTAATTTTGGGAATTTTGAGGCCTTAAGGTCAATTTGGTAAATTGGGTAGATTTTGGGGCAAAAGACTAAGTTTGGTATTTTGGTAAAATTGGGGAGTTAATCACCCTACTTGAGCCATGGACCAATAGAATTTGCTACTTTGGGTCCATCATATACTTATCTTAGCTAAACCCTAGCCTAGTGCTAGTCGGTCTAGGGGACCATATACATGAGTATCCCAAGGGGTCAAGGGATCAAAATCAGGTAGGCAAGGGTTCATGGTTGTAAGTGGAAGTGTAATGTGCAAGTGTGTGTGTGTGTGATACTGACTAAGACCGCACCACCAGAGGTTTAAACTTAAGGCCAACTAATCTTATGAAAATTCTCCTTGAGCTCCCCCAAATTGATTCCACCTACTAAGTGCTAGAGGTTAGGACCAATATGTAGAACTTCAAGTTGAGCGAAGAAGAGTTTAGAATTTCTAACGGTGATGGTTCCTTTCTTGTCCTCTAATATTAGTCAACATGAAAGTCCTATGGCTAGTACCTAGGCTACTAAAGAGGAAAAATTAGACCACAACCAAAAGTGAGGTCAACGAATGGAGCCCCAATAAATTGAGTGTGTCGAGCAAGCACACCGCAAGTATTGACATTGACTGACAAGATCAATATAACCAACACATATTTCTAAGCAAACAAACCTAGAATGAAGTGTAGTATTGAGTGACAGTTGTTTCCTCCGAGGAATTAGTAAGTGAAAGTTTGAGGAAAACCGGGACTCAGAACTCTCAGTGGGAATTAGAAAGTTTATTTTAAATTATTAAGTTTAAGGTGCTTCGGAGGATGGAATTCAGTATTTAGGCGTTGACCCAAAATGGGAATTAAAATTAGGGTATTAACCCAGGATTAAGAATCAAATGCAATACTCCATTTAAGGTGGTCTTAAACCTATCTCGAAGAAATTGTGTCACATTAGGAAGGAAAGCTCAAGGACTCACATTCATCCTAAGAGGTGGGAAAAAGACCAGATTGAGAAGGGAAACATGATGACTCACATCCAACTCAAGAGATGATTAGAAATATATCACTACGTTAAGAAGGAAAGCTTGATGAATCACATCTAACCCAAGAGGTAGCAGAATGACCAGACTGAGAAGGAAACCAAGATGACTCACATTCAACTCAAGAGCTGATCAGAAACATATCAATACATTAGGAAGGAAAGCTCAATGACTCACATGCAACCCAAGAGGTAGCGGAAAGACTAGATTGAGAAGGAAAGTATGATGACTCACATCTCATCCAACCCAAAAGGTAGCAGAAAGACTAGATTGAGAAGGAAAGCATGATGAATCACATCCAACTCAAGAGCTGGTCAGAACAAATCACTACGTTGGGAACGAAAGCTCGATGAATCACATCCAACCGAATAGGCAGCAAAAGGATTGGATTGAGAAGGAAAGCATAATGACTCACATCCAACTCAAGAGCTGATCGGAAATATATCCATATGTTGGGAAGGAAAGCTTGATGACTCGCATCCAACCTAAGAGGTAGTGAGAGGGAATCAGAATCTTGATATTGACCCCAAGAAAAACATGAAACTAGTGTAAAGAATATGTGGTGTTAAGCCCATAGCTATGTGGCATATGAAGGTTAACATTGGTAAGGAAAATTTGTAAGATTTTGAGAAGAGCGTGAAACTTGGTGGGGATGTGAAAGAATTGGTGCAGACAAAGATAGTCACGCTGCGAAAGAAAAGAGTAAGAAACCTCAAACTCATGAGAAACAAACTCAACAAATTTATCATTTTCTTTTCTTTTTGTTAGTATCACATTTACTTATCAAAGTACACTTTTTTCAAAATTTAATTTTCATTGGTTGATTTTCAAAAACAAGTTTAAATTTTAATATCAAA
>JXCR01031886.1:215011-240481 GCA_002079205.1 Phalaenopsis hybrid cultivar | reverse complement strand
TAACGGCTTGCTTGAATGAGTTTAAAAACTATATTTTTGTAAACTTTATAAGCAATTTCCAAACGCTTCATTTCATTTATTTTGGGACAAAGTGAGTGAAAAATGAAATCAGCTTTTTTTTTTCTTAAATCAAATTAGTTTATACTAATGAAATGAGTCACTAACATTTGGCTAACATATGCGTAGCAAATGTGAATGATATGGACTTGGACCAACTTGTCCACCGCACGTCAATGTATGTTATCTAGATTAATAAAATGGAACAAATATTCATGAAAAATGAAATTAGTTGAAATTTAATAAATTAAAAGCTGATAATGCAGGCTTGCTATCCCAACCAGTTACCAAAACAAAAGATTTAATTATATGATTATTGTTACATGCTGTCTTTTATTAAACGGATTATGAGTATTTTGTGGTGAAGTCGCTGTGAATATCTTATATTAATATTGTTTTGTGGGACCCGTTGAATTGCGAGTGTTTCTTTTTTATTTGGTGGAAGATGATGCACTTCTCCCTGGTCCTTAGCCGTCTCCTCGTTGCTAACTTCCTCCATGGCTCCCTGATGTGTAGGGGTGATTGTTTGGCTCGTGTGACAACTGGATGCCATGTGGCCGTAGCTGTGACACGTGAAACACTTCCTGGTTGATACTGTATTGGAGGAGCTACCTCTCTATTGTTTCATCTCACTATGATCCTTGTCACTTTTTTATTTGGGTTTGATAGTTCCTCCCGACTTACCCCGTCGGTCGTGGTAGTTTTAGGTGACTGCTTGACTAAAGGTTGTTGCCTAAAGGATGATTGCTGTCTGCTCTCTTCATGTTGTCTTTCTACCTTCATGGCTATAGTCTAAGCATCTCCAAGTGAAGAATAAGGTTGTAGCTTCACCACATTGCTAATAAATGGCTTTAGGTTCTCTAGATAACGGGATATGGTATGCTCTTCTATCTCGACCAAATCACACATCATCTACACCCAAATCAAATTGCCCTGTGGACTCCTCTGCTGACATGTTCCTATGTTGCAGGTGGTGGAGCCTCATAAACATATTCTGAAGGTAATTCTTCTACATCTCTTTTTTCATCTTCTCTCACCTGGTAATCTTATCAATGCCTTTCCTTTTCCTTTGTATTTGTAAGTTATCCCACTAAAGAGAGGCATTCTTCAACTTGATAGCAGTTAATTTGACCCTCTTCTCCTCTGACACATCCTTATACTTGAAGATTCTTTCAGCAAATTACAATCAATCAATAAAGTCTTCTGGATCCATACCTCCCTCAAACTCTGGCGGATCCACTTTGATGTTGTAGTCTCAATGCCCTTCAAATGATATCCTCTCTGAAATTCTCTATGAAAGGCATTTAGTTACCCCTCTCTAGGCCTCCTCTAATATTGGATTTCGAAATGTCGTGGTCTATCTTCTTCATCGCTGAAGTTCTCTCTATGGAAGGAATCTAGATCTTCTTCTCTTTCTACCCTTTGACTCTCTAGATCTCGGTCGAGGGTAACCTCCCTTTGGGTCACATCATCAATCTTCACAAGCCCTTGTTGAAGACGATGGAGCTCTCGCCATATCACTGCCCAAATTGACTCAGCATATATCTTCTTGGTGGCAAGATTAGGTTTTGAGATTTGTGGAAGTGGAAATGGTGTTTGTATTTGGTGGTAGGAAAAGAAATTTTAGTTTTATGGCGGATGCTAGAAAGCCCTAGGGTTTAGGATAGCTTTGATAACAAATAATATAAAAACTACTTCAGAAATCAGCAGAAACTAAAGCAATCTTTTATTAGCATTGATTTATGGTTACAACACGACACAAAATAGAGTGAATAATATGATACAACAACCATACTCTCCGCTTAGGATCGAAAGAGAAGACCTATGACGGTNTAATATACTTAACGGCTTGCTTGAATGAGTTTAAAAACTATATTTTTGTAAACTTTATAAGCAATTTCCAAATGCGTCATTTCATTTATTTTGGGAAAAAGTGAGTGAAAATTGAAATCAGCCTTTTTTTTTAAAAAATCAAATTAGTTTATACTAAGGAAATGAGCCACTAACATTTGGCTAACATACGCGTAGCAAATGTGAATGATATGGACTTGGACCAACTTGTCCACCACACGTCAATGTATGTCATCTAGATTAATAAAATGGAACAAATATTCATGTAAAATGAAATTAGGTGAAATTTAATAAATTAAAAGATGATAATGCAGGCTTGCTATCCCAACCACTTACCAAAACAAAAGATTTAATTATATGATTATTGTTACATGCTTTCTTTTGTTAAACAAATTATGAGTATTTTGTGGTGAAGTCGTTGTGAATATCTTATATTAATATTGTTTTGTGGGACCCGTTGAATTGCGAGTGTTTCTTTTTTATTTGGTGGAAGATGACGCACCTCTCCCTGGTCCTCAACCGTCTCCTCGTTGCTAACTTCCTCCATGGCTCCCTGATGTGTAAGGGTGATTGTTTGGCTCGTGTGACAACTGGAGGCCATGTGGCCGTAGCTGTGACTTGTGAAACACTTCCTGGTTGATACTGTATTGGAGGAGCTACCTCTCTACCGTTTCATCTCACTATGATCCTTGTTACTTCATTATTTGGGTTTGATAGTTCCTCCCGACTTACCTCGTCGGTCGTGGTAGTTTTAGGTGACTGATTGACTAAAGGTTGTTGCCTGAAGGATGATTGTTGTCTGCTCTCTTCATGTTGTCTTTCTACCTTCATGGCTATAGTCTAAGCATCTCCAAGTGAAGAATAAGGTTGTTGCTGCACCACATTGCTAATAAATGGCTTTAGGTCCTCTAGATAACGATATGGTATGCTCTTCTAGCTCGACCAAATCACATATCATCTACAACCAATCAAATTGCTCTGTGGACTCCTCTACTGACATGTCCCTATGCTGCAGGTGGTGGAGTTGCATAAACATATTCTGAAGGTAATTCTTCTACATCTCTTTTTTCATCTTCTCGCACCTAGTGAAGCTGCATAAACATATTCTGAAAGTCTATCAATACCTTTCCTTTTCCTTTGTATTTGTAAGTTATCCCACTAAAGAGAGGCATTCTTCAACTTGATAGCAGTTAATTTGACCCTCTTCTCCTCTGACACATCGTTATACTTGAAGATCTATTCAGCAAATTACAACCAATCAATAAAGTCTTCTGGATCCATACCTCCCTCAAACTCTGGCGGATCCACTTTGACGTCGTAGTCTCAGTGCCCTTCAAATGATATCCTCTCTAAAATTCTCTCTATGAAAGGCATTTAGTTACCCCTCTCTAAGCCTCCTCTGATATTGGATTCCAAAATGTCGTGGTCTATCTTCTTCATTGCTGAAGTTCTCTCTATGGAAGGAATCTATATCTTCTTCTCTTTCTACCCTTTAACTCTCTAGATCTCGGTCAAGGGTAACCTCCTTTTGGGTCACATCATCAATCTTCACAAGCCCCTATTGAAGACGATGGAGCTCTCGCTGTATCACTTCCCGGATTGACTCAGACATATATCTTCTTGGTGGCAAGATTAGGTTTTGAGATTTGTGGAAGTGAAAATGGTGTTTGTATTTGGTGGTAGGAAAGGAAATTTTAGTTTTATGGCAGATGCTAGAAAGCCATAGGAGACTAGGTTTAGGCTAGCTCTGATACCAAATAATTTCAACCGTACTTCAGAAATCAATAGAAACTAAAGCAATCTTTTATTAGCACTGATTTAGGGCCACAACACGACACAAAATAGAGTGGGTAATACGATACAACAACCATACTCTCCACTTAGGATCGAAAGAGAAGACCTAAGACAGCNGCAAAATGTTTGCATGCTGAATATGAAGTATGTATTATGCCACATAATTTGACCAAATATAAAAATAAAAAAATAAGAAAAAAAAACAAAGCTTACCTTTTTTTTTTGCCATATCTAAATTAAGATGGGATTTTGTCAGAGAAATTTTTAAAACTGTAATGTTACAGAATTGGGAAGGAAACTCTAGTAATTCTTTTGAAATACCTTTTATCTTTAATCATAAATCCAGTTGCATGCATGCTGGTCTGATTTTTCATGTCAAAATGATTGTATGAAAAAGAAAAATTTTCATGAAGAACTTGAGAGATTTTCTTAGATGCAGGCATCAACTGTGAGATGATCCATTAATCTGCATAGTATTTATTTTTTAAATAAACATTGCTTTCATAAGAAAAATAAGTAAATTGATATTTACCTTGCCATTGTAGGTTGGGATCGAAGCTGAGCTGTGGCTGGTCTGAAGTAGGAGGAAGAACTGGAACATCTCTCATGGCGCCTAAAGCCTCCCTTTCNATATATATATATATATATATATATCTTTCAGAAGATGCTGAGTAAAATAAAAAGGTTCTTGGAATGTAGTCTATGGTTACTACAGAAAAATGTTTGCATGCTGAATATGAAGTATGTATTATGCCTCATAATTTGACCAAATATAAAAATAAAAAAATAAGAAAAAATACAAAGCTTACTTTTTTTTTTCTGCTATATCTAAATTAAGATGGGATTTTGTCAGAGAAATTTTTAAAATTGTAATATTACAGAATTGGGAAGGAAACTGTAGTAATTCGTTTGAAATACCTTTTATCTTTAAAATAATTTTAATCATAAATCCAGTTGCATGCATGCTGGCCTGATTTTTCATGTCAAAATGATTGTATGGAAAAGAAAAATTTTCATGAAGAACTTGAGAGATTTTCTTAGATACAGGCATCAACTGTGAGATGAGCCCATAATTGGATAAGATCTTTATGAATTCGCTAGCCATCCATTAATCTGCATGGTAATAAACATTGTTTTCATAAGAAAAATAAATAAATTGATATTTACCTTGCCATTGTAGGTTGGGATCGAAGCTGAGCTGTGGCTGGTCTGAAAGAGGAGGGAGAACTGGAACATCTCTCATGGCGCCTAAAGCCTCCCTTTCCTTCTTCTTCTTCTTCAGTAGCTGAAGGTACTGCTGCTTCCAACCAGTCTTTTACAATTATTGAAAAGTAGAGAGTAACAGCTCATCAAACTACTTTTGGCATCTCCAGCTCCGAATCTCACATATAAATATATTTCCTTATACGTATTTATTCATGTCATGTTTTCTAGGAAAACTTGCATATATATATATATACCTATGATATTTATTATATTGCATAAATGAAGGCCTGATGTTGAGGCTTCGTAGTCCTTCCTAAATTTAAAAATGAAATCTTATTGACAAATCTGGGAACGCATTTAATTGCTTAGATTCAGAACCGATTTAAATCTTGCTTTTAATATACTTAACGGCTTGCTTGAATGAGTTTAAAAGCTATAATTTTGTAAACTTTATAAGCAATTTCCAAACGCGTCATTTCATTTATTTTGGGACAAAGTTTTTAAATCAAATTAGTTTGTACTAATGAAATGAGCCACTAACATTCGGCTAACATACGCGTAGCAAATGTGCATCATATGGACTTGGACCAACTTGTCCACCACACGTCAATGTATGTCATCTAGATTAATAAAAAGGAACAAATATTCATGTAAAATGAAATTAGGTGAAATTTAATAAATTAAAAGATGATAATGCAGGCTTGCCATCCCAACCACTTACCAAAACAAAAGATTTAATTATATGATTATTGTTACATGCTTTCTTTTATTAAACGGATTATGAATATTTTGTGGTGAAGTTGCTGTGAATATCTTATATTAATATTGGTCTGTGGGACCCGTCGAATTGCGAGTGTTTCTTTTTTTTGGTGGAAGATGATGCACCTCTCTCTGGTCCTCAGTCATCTCCTCGTTGCTAACTTCCTCCATGGCTCCTTGATCTGTAAGGGTGATTGTTTGGCTCGTGTGACAATTGGAGGCCATGTGGCCGTAGTTGTGGCAAGTGAAACACTTCGTGGTTGATACTGTATTGGAGGAGCTACTTTTCTACTGTTTCATCTCACTATGATCCTTGTCACTTCATTATTTGGGTTTGACAGTTCCTCCCGACTTACCCTGTCGGTCGTGGTAGTTTTAGGTGCCTGCTTGACTAAAGGTTGTTGCCTGAAGGATTGTTGTTGTCTGCTCTCTTCATGTTGTCTTTCTACCTTCATGGCTATAGTCTAAACATCTCCAAGTGAAGAATAAGGTTGTAGCTGCACCACATTGCTAATAAATGGCCTTAGGTCCTCTAGATAATGGGATATGGTATGCTTTTCTATCTCGACCAAATCACATATCATCTACAACCAATCAAATTGCTCTGTGGACTCCTCTACTGACATGTCCCTATGTTGTAGGTGGTGGAACCGCATAAACATATTCTGAAGGTAATTCTTCTACATCTCTTTTTTCATCTTCTCTCACCTGGTAATCTTATCAATGCCTTTCCTTTTCCTCTGTTTTTGTAAGTTATCCCACTAAAGAGAGGCATTTTTCAACTTGATAGCAGTTAATTTGACCCTCTTCTTCTTTGACACATCCTTATACTTGAAGATTCTTTCAACAAATTACAACCAGTCAATAAAGATTTCTGGATCCATACCTCCCTCAAACTATGGCGGATCCACTTTGACATTGTAGTCTCAGTGCCCTTCAAATGATATCCTCTCTGAAATTCTCTCTATGAAAGGCATTTAGTTACCCCTCTCTAGGCCTCCTCTAATATTTGATTTCGAAATGCCATGGTCTATCTTCTTCATCGCTGAAGTTCTCTCTGTGGAAGGAATCTAGATCTTCTTCTCTTTCTACCCTTTGACTCTATAGATCTTGGTTGAGGGTAACATCCCTTTGGGTCACATCATCAATCTTCACAAGCACCTGTTGAAGACGATGGAGCTCTCGCCGTATCACTTCCCGGATTGACTCAGCATATGTCTTCTTGGTGGCAAGATTAGGTTTTGAGATTTGTGGAAGTGGAAATGGTGTTTGTATTTGGTGGTAGGAAAGAAAATTTTAGTTTTATGGCGGATGCTAGAAAGCCCTAGGGTTTATGCTAGCTCTGATACCAAATAATATCAAAACAACTTCAAAAATCAGCAAAATCTAAAGGAATCTTTTATTAGCATTGATTTAGGGTTACAACACAACACAAAATAGAGTGCATAATATGATACAACAACCATACTCTCCGCTTAGGATCAAAAGAGAAGACTGCAATCGGTGAGGTGGTTGCCAAATATTAGTGGTAGGNAATTCAGGAGGGTGTTGGTTGGTGGTTTAGAGATTGGACATCAGTGATTTGATGCAGGGGATGGCAAGTTGCAGATATGTGGTCGGGAGTTGGGAGGGTTGAACAGCAAGGGCGGCTGAACATAAGTGAAGGACGACGTGCTTGATGGTGGTCGGGAGAGTTGGACAAAGATAGGAGTGGATACAATATCACCATGGAGCAGCATACAAGCCGAAGCACCACCCATTGTCAGATATAACCCTAACAAGGGAGAAGGACACTCCAAGGGAGAATCTGAAACAACAATACAATCAAAACATCACTCTAATTCTAAGAAACAACACATATATAGACTCCAAATAAGAAAAAAAAAAAGAAATGGAAAAGTAGGGGAAGGGCTGGCGGCATTGCCACCCTTCCTATTTGCGGAACCTGGACTGGCAACCTCTGAACCGGTTCTGCCGGTCCATCTGCGAGCCGGTTCAGCTGATTCGCCTCCTAAGCCCACGTCACTCCCACCATGAGGTCACGAGTTTGAATAACATATATTGCACATTGGTCTCACCTTTCCAAAAAAAAAAAAAAAATTATTATAATAAAATAGAAATAAAAACTATATTTTTGTAAACTCTAAGCTATTTTCAAACGCGTCAATTCAATTATGATGGGACCAATAAGTGAAAATGAAATCTGCATTTTTATTAAAACATTTTTTTTTATAACAAGCCAAATGAGCCACTTTAACATTTCCCTAACATAGGCGTAGCACATGTGAATGGCATGGACTTGGACAATTTATGTCATCGAGACTAATAAAAGGAGCAAATATTAAGAAATTTTTTTTTTTTGAAATTTAATAAATCAAAGATGATAATGCAAACTTCCTCTCCCAACCACTCACCACCAAAACATTTAATTATATGATTTATTTATTTTTTTTGCAAGCTTTCTTTTTATTAACCAAATTATGAAGTTTTTTTCTATATCTAATTCCTTCAATAAGAATTTTAGAATCAAGCAAATATAATTTCTCCATACCTTTGGCCTTTGAAAATTTATAATTAGTATCATAAAGATGAAGGAAACTATATTGGTTTTGCTATTCTTCAATTATAGAAGTTTATTTTTAGTTTCTAAAATTTATTGAACATATTTCCAAAACAATTTTTTTCCCACTATTTAAGGCTTGCTTGAGTCTTAATGGTGGAATATCTATATGTCCTTGATTTTTAATTTAAATAAGTGTGGTAATTGATCAAATGTTNGCTTGCTTGAGTCTTAATGGTGGAATATCTATATGCCCTTGATTTTTAATTTAAATAAGAGTGGTAATTGATTAAATGTCGTAATTTTATGGCGTTCAACATCTAAAAATGATAAATTTAATTATATATAGAATTAACAAGAATTATAAGTGTTTTTAANTGTCGTAATTTTATGGCGTTCAACATCTAAAAATGATAAATTTAATTATATATAGAATTAACAAGAATTATATAAAAGTGTTGTTAATTTTTTTTTTATTATACCAAGAGAATGTAGACCAAGAGGTTCACTCAATAAGCTAAGGTTATATCATCGAGTACATGTATCAAAGTTCCATAAAGAAAGATGCACAATTCTTGTTAAATGAGGGTGCGGGAAGAAAAAAATCAAAGGGAACTTGTGCCTGCCAACTACGCCCCCGCCCCAACATCCATCCCCCACTTCCACCCCCCGAGAGAGAGAGAGAGAGAGAGGGTACAAAATTTTAGAGTAGTTTAGTCAAGTGACTTAAATCCTCTATCTGATCACTTAAAATTGTTTTATTTTGTGCTAGAGTTAATTATTGAGTAGCAGTCACCATAGAGTACACATCAAAGGGGGATGAGCTAAGAGGAAACATCAAGGTAGATCCCTTATGGAGAGGAAAAGAATTTGGGATGACAAAAAAAGGAAGAATAAAATTGTTCCACTTGGTATTCTAGAGAGTAAGAAGACAAAAAAGAAAAAAAGAAGATATTTCTACTTAGTAGTTGATAAGGCCACTAATCATGGTCTCTTGTCAATGANAGGGGATGAGCTAAGAGGAAACATCAAGGTAGATCCCTTATGGAGAGGAAAAGAATTTGGGATGACAAAAAAGGAAGAAGAAAATTGTTCCACTTGGTATTCTGGAGAGTAAGAAGACAAAAATGAAAAAAGAATATATTTCCACTTAGTAGTTGATAAGGCCACTAATCATAGTCTCTTGTCAATGTTCATGGTTATACAGGTGCTAGTTGTTGTCATAAGGTATGTCAACATTCTATATTCTTTGATGTTTGGGATGAACGGATGCAAGTTGCCCTTAATTTGACAATAAACTTGCTAATACCAAAAATTATTTAAACTTGACAAAACTATACCATTTGCTTATCCTCTAGTCAATTCTTATATTTATTTTTTTTAAAATTGAAACTTAATTTCTATTTCTTGTTTTCTGGATAGGTTCTTTACTTGCCAAATGTAGCTAGAAATCTTACTTTTGTTACAAGCTCAAAAAAACTTAAGTGTGACCTTATGATGACTATATGACCCATATAAACTTGAGAAAGGCCATAGGAGCAACATTTTATTTTTCATTCATATCATTTTTATCCAACCTTATGTTTGACCTGTTTCTTAATAAAGACCATAGGAGAAACTCAAAAGTTTAAGCATCCCCTTTATCTTTGATAATTTTATAAATATGCTTGTGTATGTTTATTAGTCTTTGAATCTCTTGAGGTTAACTTTGGACTCGTTTGATTTGAGCGAAATGATTTAATGAGGTTTGAGATTATGATACACAAATTGATTTGACCATGATTAACCATTTGATATGGTCTACTTAGGTTAATATGAGAAAATATCATATAGCTAGATAAATGGCCCTTGGACATTTATTAAAGTGACCCCAATAGGTTGGAAATGNAATAAACTTGCTATTCATACCAACAATTATTTAAACTTGACAAAACTATACCATTTGCTTGTCCTCTAGTCAATTCCTATATTTATTTTTTTTTAAATTGAAACTTAATTTCTATTTCGTGTTTTATGCATAGGTTCTTTACTTGCCAAATGTAGCTAGAAATCCTACTTTTGTTACAAGCTCAAAAAAACTTAAGTGTGACCTTATGATGACTATATGGGCCATATAAACTTGCGAAAGACCATAGGAGCAACATTTTATTTTTCATTCATATCATTTTTATTAATGTGTTTGACCTTAGCCAACCTTATGTTTGACCTGTTTCTTAATAAAGACCATAGGAGAAACTCAAAAGTGTAAGCATCCCCTTTATCTTTGATAATTTTGTAAATATGCTTGTGTATGTTTATTAGTCTTTGGATCTCTTGAGGTTAACTTTGGACTCGTTTGATTTGAGTGAAATGATTTAATGAGGTTTCAGATTATGATACACAAATTGATTTGACCATGATTAACCATTTGATATGGTCTACTTAGGTCAATATGCTCCCTAGAAGATCAAATAAGTCAAGCATAGATGATTCAACAATAATAGTCCCTCCAATAGGCCAATTTGTCCATCTAACCATAATTGAGCTAAATTGACCCTTGAAAGCCATTTTGATCAATTTGATAAATCCAACTCAATTGTGCTAAATCAACATCTTTTCTAATTAACTAGTAATAGTTGACTTGAGCTTAATTAACATTAAACTTAGCATAATTTAGCTAATTAACTCCTTTGATTTAAAGTGACATATTAGACATTTTAGGCCATATGGTTTGTTTGATCAAATTGATTTAAACAAATGCTTCAAATTGATTCAAGTGAATCCCCATAAATTGTTTAGTGACATGTATGGCACTTGAGGAGAGTGGATTGGTGCATTTTAACCAAAAAAAAAAAAAAAGAAAGAAAAGTATTTATATGTATNCATAGTTATGCTCCTGTCATAAAGTATGTAGAGAACACTGCAATCCATAGTTCCAGTATAAGACTCTAGAGACATTGAAAGACCTCGAAGTCATATTTTTTAAGGGTTTAAACCCAGGAATAGTTCAATGAAATATCAACTAATAAGAATAATAAAAATATAAAATTAAAGATTTATAAAATTTTGAAGTCTCAGAGCTAAGGATAAGCCGACGAATAATCTTTTACTACAAGAAGACATAAGACCTTAAAGAAAGAGGATCTTAGTTACCTTTAAATCATATAATATCGAGCTCTTATGTGTCACAAAAGCATATCG
Organism: Phalaenopsis hybrid cultivar; assembly: GCA_002079205.1. NCBI lineage: Eukaryota > Viridiplantae > Streptophyta > Magnoliopsida > Asparagales > Orchidaceae > Phalaenopsis > Phalaenopsis hybrid cultivar. Next base: position 229,074 of record JXCR01031886.1, on the reverse strand, counting down.
CCATAAATACCATCCAGAAGAACTACAACAATAATACGACTAAAAAAGATGGAGTTATTAGTTGCCTTTATTTAAATCATGTAAAACCTAGCTTGTACTGGCCACATAACCATATCACCACAAAGGCCATCCAGAAGAATCCCAACAATCATATGACCAAAAACGAAGGGAATCTTAGTTGCTTTGATGACAGTTTTATACATGTCAAAATCCATAACAACATATAGGACATTCAGAAGAACCCCTAAGTTCATATATATATGTTTTAAACCTCACAACAAAAAAAGAAAGAAAAAAAATATATTAAACCCATAGTAAACTAAGAGGCCATCCATGTATGAATAAATACATGCAGATAGAATGAAAAAATAATTTGCACCGAATTGAGATTCCACATGAGNCACTAACTTTTTGAGATTAAGAGATTCTCACGAGCATAAATCCATATCTTTTATAATAGCCAAATTTTCAATTCAAAGCATTACATGATAAATATATTAAAAAATATAAGTTTTTAGTACACACTCACATGAAAAACTCTCCGTTAGGGTTTAATCTTAAAAAGTTTCTCTCTATAAAATTTATCTCTCTGTTTTCTTTCATTGTTTCTTACACTCCCACATAATTAGAATTTAAAAATCAATTTATATTAAGATANCACTAACTTTTTGAGATTAAGAGATTCTCACGAGCATAAATCCATATCTTTTATAATAGCCAAATTTTCAATCCAAAGCATTACATGATAAATATATTAAAAAATATATGTTTTTAGTACACACTCACATGAAAAACTCTCCGTTAGGGTTTAATCTTAAAAAGTTTCTCTGTATACAATTTATCTCTCTGTTTTCTTTAATTGTTTCTTACACTCCCACATAATTAGAATTTAAAAATCAATTTATATTAAGAGACTATAGCTCAAAAACTCAAAATTTATGAATTAAATAGAGTACTAATTTATCTAATTCATGTATGTTAGCCCTTAATAATGCTAATTTAATTAAATTAAGATATCTATCATATAATATAAGTAGTTTAAAAGATGAATTAATTGAATTATAAACATTGAATATGCTATTTAGCGAGTTAAGATAAAACTAATGATACAACATTATTAAATTTATACAATGTAATTAGTTAGACTTTGAAAGTCCTTAATTATTTCATCTTAATATGACAATTATGATCAAATTGTGCTTGAAACTTATTTGAATAGGTTGTAAACTTGAACTCTATTATAACCTTATTTTGAAACTTGTATAAGAAATGTTTGATTCTTCTTTCAAATCTTATTTGTATAATATTTTCTTTATTTTTGAATATATTATAGTCTTAGACAAGTTCATAATTGATTTGAAATTTAGTGAGCTACAACTTTTTTAAGAGCTGTTGCGCAACAGCTATCCCAGGAAATTGTTGCTAAAAAGCTGCCATGAAGAAGTTGTGTGTCTGTTTGTTTTGTACAGTTCTGCAGAAGTCATGCTACAATTGTTTATGATAAAAAGATTTTTTTTTGTCTCTGTATTGTTATGTTGTTTGTAACAGAACTAGTTCAGGTACAATAACCCATGCATGAAAATAAAAATTACATTAAGAATCTCCAAAAACTCACNACTTATTTGAATAGGTTGTAAACTTGAACTCTATTATAACCTTATTTTGAAACTTGTATAAGAAATGTTTGAATCTTCTTTCAAATCTTATTTGTATAATATTTTCTTTTTTTTTGAATATATTATAGTCTTAGACAAGTTCATAATTGATTTGAAATTTAGTGAGCTACAACTTTTTTAAGAGTTGTTGCGCAGCAGCTATCCCAGGAAATTGTTGCTAAAAAGCTGCCATGAGGAAGTTGTGTGTCTGTTTGTTTTGTACAGTTCTGTAGAAGTCATGCTACAATTGTTTATGATAAAAAGATTTTTTTTTGTCTCTGTATTGTTATGTTGTTTGTAACAGAACTAGTTCAGATATAATAACCCATGCATGAAAATAAAAATTACATTAAGAATCTCCAAAAACTTATAAGTTCAAATATTACATAGAAAAATTGATATCTCATTAAACAATGAGTAACACAACAATCAAAATTCTAAAATAAAATTATTAAAACAACAATTAACATTATCATGATATTGAATTTTTCATATGATCAATTTCACTAGAAAACTTCTTCTCTAAGGAAATGCTTCATACCTAATCATTGTCCGAGTGAAATCATCTAACTAATTCATCACTAGAAAAAGTTACTGTCCTCTGCTGCTCTATTCCTTGGACATATCTAAAATTTTCTTTCATAGTTATGCTCCTGTCATAAAGTATGTAGAGAACACTGCAATCCATAGTTCCAGTATAAGACTCTAGAGAAATTGAAAGACCTCAAACTCATATTTTTTAAGGGTTTAAAACTAGGAATAGTTCAATGAAATATCAACTAATAAGAATAATAAAAATATAAAATTAAAGATTTATAAAATTTTGAAGTCTCAGAGCTAAGGATAAGCCGACGAATAATCTTTTACTACAAGAAGACATAAGACCTTAAAGAAAGAGGATCTTAGTTACCTTTAAATCATATAATATCGAGCTCTTGTGTCACAAAAGCATATCGCCATAAATACCATACAGAAGAACTACAACAATAATATGGCTAAAAAAGATGGAGTTATTAGTTGCCTTTATTTAAATCATGTAAAACCTAGCTTGTACTGGCCACATAACCATATCACCACAAAGGCCATCCAGAAGAATCCCAACAATCATATGACAAAAAACGAAGGGAATCTTAGTTGCTTTGATGACAGTTTCATACATGTCAAAATCCATAACAACATATATGACATTCAGAAGAACCCCTAAGTTCATATATATATATGTTTTAAACCTCACAACAAAAAAAGAAAGAAAAAAAAAAATATTAAACCCATAGTTAACTAAGAGGCCATCCATGTATGAATAAATACATGCAGATAGAATGAAAAAATAATTTGCACCGAATTGAGATTCCACATGAACATCATTGCATAAAGCATCATTATTATAAACATTAGGTATTTTTGCAACACATTAAACATAGATAAAGAAAATATAGCATATAACATCATTTCACACATTAATTATTACACTTGTAATCTGCTCTCTCAACTTCATCATTTCGAGAGCATCTTCCCTATACTATGTACAAGATTCATGTAAATCACATTCAGCTTGATTGGCCTAGGTGATATTCTTATGCTTTAGTAGCGACATGTGATTAATCTTCATTTTCACTATTGAAATCAATATAACTACATTAAAGATGCTAATGAATGTAATTGTGGAGAGTCATCGTAGCGACCTCAATCTTCACTTGTTTGTTGAAAGGATATGTGGGCATTTCTCGTAAAATAACCTATTTTTTTCAAGCCTCAAATGTCCTCTCAATAACTCCACATAAAGATGAGTTCCTTTTGTTAAACATCCCTTTTATGCCACAAACTATGTTCTTGGCTCTTTAAAAATCAAGAGTGTGATATTTTGTATCAGGAAAGAGTTTGAGAGACCTCTTTGTAATGAATATTAACATCAACCAAATAATATTTCTCTGTTATAAGTATATTCATTAGTATTGTACTAAAATAATTATTTTATTTATTTATATTTAGGCAAACATGTAGGTGGTTTTGGAAAGTTGTAATTATGAGTATACACATCAAATTTGAATATGTGTTGAATGTTTAATAACTTTTTACCTCCAATGTATCAGCACAAAGTTTTTTTGAATCATCAATGCTTTGATTTATGGGATCCCAACCTAAGCCCGTGTAACCTTGATTTAACTCTTTCCATATTTATAATCATTATTAACTGATCCCCTTTATTTTTTCATTGCATTCTATGATATTCTCTTCCACTCCTTTCTTATAGTTAACCAAAGAGACATGTTTATTTGGGAGTTACTCTTGAACTCAGAACAGAGAATAAATATCTCTAATTTCTAGATTTTTATTCTCTATTCTGAGTTCAAGATTAACATATCCCTTTTGTTAATTACATCTTGGGGATACCCAAAAATACTCTCGATTAATTTAGAAGTCTTGCTTACAATTATGATAACTGGTTAAAAGTGGGAATGTCAAGGGAAATAGTTACCCTAAGCAGGATTTTCTGGGTGCTTTAAAATCTATACCGAACCATAAGGGAGGAGAGAAAATATCTCTTATCCTGAATGGACGGCGGCTCATCAGTAGTCATGACCTTGTAAAGCAACCTTGTTATCAAGCAAGACCATCCTACCTCTTCGGGATTATACTGAGCCATAAGGGTAGAGGGAAAATCACAGTATCCCAAATGAGCAACGACCTGTCAGCTCTGTGAGGACCTTTCGATGACATTAAAGAGTGGTTCGATTGAAGGATTAGGCTCAACATGGCTTCCAAAAAAAAGTTGGGAAATCCTAGAGTGGTAGCTGGGTCAAGGCTTCATGGGCCCATCATCCCAAACTATTAAGGTCTTAAGTCCACCAGGTTGAGAAGGTAGTCAACCCAACCTAACCAGAGATTTTTTGTTATCAATCCATGTGTTATGTCATCTAAATAACTTCGGTGGCCCTAAAATCGGAGAAAAGAGACCTCTAAAAATTAATGCTTACATGATTCATATTACTTATACCCACCAATATAAGCGAACCCACCAATATAAGGGACTGGTAGCCATTGGAAGAGGAAGGAAAGTTTGAGCTTAGCAAGCTGAAGCACTTGTACAAAAGGTCCTATAACCCATATAGGTTGGGGAGACTTCTAAGATCCTAAGCGTTCTAGACAGCTACTTAAGTAAAAAAAGTATGTTGGTCCAGGACTCCTTGTTGGGACTTATTGAATGAAATGCAATTATCTAGAGTGAACCTTAGATTATTGAGACCCTATTAATTTCATGATTGAGGATTTAGCCATGCAAGCAACCTATTTAAAATCCAGCCCGAAGGCCATGCAGAAAATAAAGTGTTATTTTGAAAAATGCTAATCTTTTAATCCTAGAATTTTATTAGTCTTGATCTTTTTTTATTAGGATTGTTTTATAGAAATTTTATAAATTTAAAGTCCTTAGAGAGCCTATGTTGCATTTTTTTTAGCTCCCAAACAAACCAGCAAAAAAAATAATGTGTAACCAAGTCAGCACACAACACAAAAGTAAAGCACACCAAGCAAAAGAATAAAAACAGGCCAGGTGCTCCTTGGTCAACAAAATATCCTAGAAAGTCAAAAGAGCGGCTATGCACCTCATAATACATATCTGGTCCTAGGTCTATACATCAATACCAGAATGCAAAATTAAGATAAGTGACATGAGCTTCTGCTCCTGGTTCTCGCTACGTAGTTCCACGTCTCAAGCACCTCGAAACTCATGTCTGTATATTATTTCCATTAGAGACTCTCTGAGGACTTTAAAAAAGATACATAGAGAAATTCAATAAAAGGCTCGACTTGCATCCAAAGATTTAACAGGGGTTATAACATGCAACATATAATTAACCAAGTTCTATGGGAAGTGAATCACACGATGTCTGGCTAGGGCAACTACTCAACAAAGAACAATAGCGAGGTATCAAACATACTACATAACATCGTATCCCTAGCCTATCACACCATCTAAGCGTAATGTAGTCCTTAAACAACATCTAAGTGTGTGTGAAGTGTGGTAAAGGGATGGTGCATGACTTTGATGGGGGCACCAACTCCGGCCCCATTCTTATGATCTAAGGGCTCTAATGCATGTCATCAGAATGATTTTTTTTAGAAAAAAAAGGTTTTAAGAGAATAAACTTACATAGGGCCTAATTAATCACACACTTAAGTTTCAAAATATAATTTAAAAATATGATGCATAATTAACATAAATATATATTTTATTTTAAAAAATACTAAGAAAATAACTCTTAAGTGGCATGTGTTAGAATTATGAGAAACTAAGCACAATCATGCACGTGTTAATCCTAATGTAATGACTTGCATTGCTTGCTAAGATATGCTTACAAGAAATGCTCATGACTACATTAAGACCAACATCTGGTCACTCATCTAGGAGACAACCTTTTATTAAGGCATATTAAGTCACAATCATACAAAATGTGTGGTGATTTAACATACTAGGAATGATCAAGCTAAGAATGAGCATATATGTGCGGTATGCTAAGTGACATGCACAAAGTGAATGCTCTATCGAGGTATGAGCAAACATATCTTGTGCCATAAAGTGATATTTGTGAGGGAGCTAGCTTTAAATGAACTAGCCTCTGTGAATACGAGAAGGAGGCATTCATCACGGGTGAGATGAATGCACTACGCCTGCAGTTATGCAAGCAAATCACAAAGCAAACATGCATCATCTACATTGTGTTTGGTTAAGTTGGGTATAGACCACCATAGAAAGGGACTATACCTCGTTCTAAAATAATCAAATATGCATATGTCAAGATGTACATATGGGATGCTATGAGGAAAACAAGCACATGGTATGATATGCATGCAGGTCGATCAAGATCTTCACATAGAAGATTAATCGGGATCACAACAGCTATCAGATGCTCATGAAGCAATCCTAGTAGCAAACACTACAAATGCATGACAATAGACGTAATTCGATCAATTCCAAAACTATTTAACATGGTTGATCGAACTACCAATCGTCATGCATAAAATATCAAGCATCAAACAAAAGATTTCTCATGCATAATACCATATATGCTAGACATCAAGTCAAAAAGGACATACAATTACATGTACAAGTTCTTTACATGCACCATGAACAAGCTCATGCAAACATCAAACTTACAAGTGATTCTTTCATAATACAATTGAGGATAACAAAATATCAAACAAATATATGATTTTTTAATGCACTTAAAGTAGACAGTAAGTCAACATATATTTTAATATATCGAAAACATAAAATTATGAGCACCAAGACTTCAAAATGATTTCCATACATTGCACTCATTGGAACGTCAATATCATGCAAGAAAAAATATTCTTTTTCACTTATCAAAAGTTCAATCACAAGTAAAAACAAATATATTCTTCATGCTTTTGAAAATAGACATTAAACCACAATCACAAATACGGTGATGTTTTTCCACACATTTAAAATTAAATGGTAAAATGCACATTTCATTGCATCATGTTACATTTCCACGGAGCATGCAAAAAAAAAAAAAGATTATGAAAAGCAAACCTAATCAATCTTAAAAGCAAAACAATCTCCCTAATGTTCTCACCAGGATCCTAGGGTTGCATGGCGAGATGTACCAACCTCTTATCATATTAAGCTTACTGTGTAAGCAGATACTAAGAACCATCTCCGGTCGATTTGTAAAATGTGATAAATGGTTTCTTTCATGAAGAGAACCCCTCATGAAAATGAAGGAACTCTTCATGGACGAATCATTCTCGACCAAGAGAGTGAAATGCCATGAAGGCTTTCATCCTCTAAACCAGATAGAGCCAAAAAATCCAAACATATGATTACTACAATCCCATATTTTGGGTTAATGACTAAGGGTTTCAAGGAAACTCTCAAACAAATGTTAGGCTTTGTGGTAATGATAGTTTTGTAGCCTAGAGGCAAATCTCTATCAAGACAGCTTAGCGTAGCTCTCTAACACATTACCTTGGGCTGGCTAGAATGAAAAAAGCAAGCAATTTGAGAGTTCTCACCAATATGAAGTTTGGAGAAGCGTTATATTTGCCTATTCATGCTCTAGCGATGTTAGGAAGAAGCTTTTCTTCTGAAGAGAGATAGGAAAAGGGAGTTGCGCAAAAGGAGCCCATGTCTCATGAGGCTAGGAAAAGGGAGGGAGATTTCCCTCCCATGCATAAAATAATTGCTTCCTTTCCATGCGGCATCATCCTATAGGTCTTTTAAGAGGCTAGCTTAATACAAAGCCTCTTATTGGACCAACAAATTCAACCCATGTCCAATGGGAAGCCAACAAATCAATTTGAGGTGTAAAAGTCAAAAAAATTGACTATGAGTTGCTTTGGATGGTTGGGTGCTTGCATGTGGGAGCACACAGGCAAGTGTAACAGTGCGCAATTGTATGTGCGCAAATGTACACAAGCGGGGACGTAGAGTTGCGCAGAGGCACGGGCTTGGCTAGGTTGCGTGTGGGTGCAAGGTGGGTTAATAAAAGTTCTTTTTTTTTGTTCATTCATGTTTAATTCCCAATCAAAGATCATCATAGAACAGTTTTCTCCAACAAAGAACTCTCTTTCTCCATCTTAGAAAAAAAAAGATCATAAACCATAAAACGTAAACAAAGGAAGGCAATCACTTGAAGATTGATTGTTCAAAAACATGCACACCAAAAAACCAAGGCCATCACGGAAAACCACAAAGTTCGGTGAGACAGAGGAACTATGAACCATACAGAGCAAATACTAAAGGCAAAAGATAGAAGATACGTAAGGATGAAGGAAAGCAAATGAATAGAAAGAGGAAATCGAGCTCTGTCTATGGTTACCGGAGAATGAAGGAAATCAAAAGTAAAAAAAAAATCGAAGCGGCTAGATCATATTTACTCAATCGAACCGTGGTGACGAGGCAATGAAGGAAATTCCTTTGAGCAAAACTACAGAATGCGGGTATCTGAGGGCGGTGGGATTTCTTGGTTGCAATTAATAAAACACACCCCCACCTCTCCAATGAAACGCATGTAACTACGTTTTTGTGTCACACCGCACCTAAAAGTTGCCCCAAACGGATCCGTATTTTGAAAATTGTTAGAAGTTTGTTTGGAAAAAATCGTCTTATAGAATTTTTGTTGTATTGATTGAATAAATATTCCCATCATACCTACTTTTCTTAAACTAATTATGATTAAATGATGAATGTGATGGGAATATTTTTTTATGTAAATATAATTATGTTATTATTATTTGTAGTCAATGAATTATTGTAAGAGTTTCTAATTTATTGACTTGAATGAGATATTGTTGAACAACTACAATACTTTCTTGGCATTTTTGCCTTTTGATGGGAGCATATCTTTATTATTTTATTTGTCTTCAGCATTCTAAAAAGTGAAAACAAAAAATCAATAGAGTAGGAATAGTTGCAAAATAGTCAGCTATCCAACCATTTAATATTCTCACTGTCCTCACATCAATTATTAACTATTTAGAATAATGATACATTACTCTAATTATTGCGCTTTCTCTAACTTTCCTATTCATTATCTCAATATATATTTTTAATTTATTTGTTTTAGGGCTTTGAATTTATGCTTAATCATATTTCACTTCAACAAAATGCAATGTAAACTTATTTTTTTGAAAAGCCTAAATTGGTTTGGACCATTCTAGCTGAGAAAAATTTGCTCCACCAAAGTCAAGCTGGCTTGGGAGGATCATTACTAAGAGTTCACTATAGACAAAATAAACTTACAGATGAATTCAAGCTTTGTGATCATTGATCCTTGAGCCATCCAAGAAGAAGTCACCTAGGAGTCAAAACCATTTGTTAAACATGCTCGAAGTACCCCACCTCAGGGGTGTAGTAGTGGTGTGGTAGGAGCAACTTCTTCTGCTTCCTCTTCATCATCAGTATTACATGTAATTTTGTGTTTTTCATAATTGCAAATTACCATATCATTCTCATAATTGTATTTTATATTTCTAATGCGAATGCACGATAATGTAATAATGTTTATAGCTTGGTATTTTGTTTCTTATCATTTTAATCTATTGTATGTTGATGTTATGATTGCACCCTCTTGAATCAAGTTTAAAATATGTTATGTTATAGATTTCTTAAATAATGTTCGAACCTTGTTTAAAACTTGTTCAGACTTTAATTCAACTTGATTCTAACTATGTGCAACTCATGTTTGAAACTTATTCAAATAAATTGGAAAACTACTTGAACTCTATTATAACCTTGTTATGCAACTTGTTTAATTAAATCAAGTTTGAATCTTCTTTCAAACCACATTTTTATCTTATTTGAATTATAGTTGAATATATTATAATCTTAGAGTTGTTCATAAAAAAAAATTAAATTTATTTTAAACCTTATTAGAAGCAAGTTTGAAATAACTCGTCTTATAGAAACTTTATTATATTAATTGTATAAATCCTCTAATCCTATCTACTTTATTTAATGATGATGACAAAAGATGAATGGGATAAATTATTTTTTTATTTAAATATAATTATGATATTATTATTTGTTGCCATCTAGATATTATAAATTTTTTTAATTAATTAAGATGAAATAAAGAGTTTTGAACAGCTTCCATGGTTACTTGGCAATATGGCTTCTGATGGTGGAATATTCTTAATAAAACTAGTTGTTATTTTATTTATCTTCGAGTTGCAAAAGTTAATAACAAAAAAATTTCTTAGAAAGAAATAACTGGAACCAATTTAGCCATCCCACCATTTAATTTTCTCATGAGCCCCGCATTTTCTTAGAATGGTGATACTCTATTGACATGAAACAAAATTACATATTTTTCCTACATTTTATTCTATGTTTTCTTCCCTATTTAGCATGATTTTATATTTTTTGAAGGTTCTTTGACATATTTTGCAAGTTACAAGGGTCGAACATGCTTCTCTAAGAAAAAAAAAATGATGTGATATGTGGAGCTGACTAGGCCTAATCATGCCTAAATACAACATAATTACATTGCTAATGCTGATTGTTCGACTTAGTTACGCCTGCATTTGGCTTGGCTAAGTTGGCTATAATGTTGTAACACTACCATGTGACCTATTCTTAGTTTGGCAAGAAATTTCATGGTGAATTTGCAAGGGCTATACAAAGGTAAGCTAGGGCATGACCTAAGGGAGCTAGCACGGACTTGGAGACGATGTGCTACAACAATAGAGGAGTTTCTACTTTATCCCTAGAGTTTTCTTCTTTTTATTTGAAGGAGAAAGCTTCCAGGTTCTTTTTACTTTTGGGCTTTGAGAATATTTTGTGTGATAGAGAGACTGAGTTTGTTTGGAAGGAAGATAGTTGAGCGATTATCATTATATGGCAAGGAGTATGTATATTGTGGAGATTAATTGTTTAGTTGTAAGCTCTATACTTTCATGCACTTGCTTTTCTTTAATGTTTTAATGAATGTTTTGTCTAATTTTTAATCTCATGTCGAGTGGCTAAATCTCTTTTATGCTTCTATGATGTAAGGATAGGATATTTCTTGTTGTGTTCTTTATGTGTTTTCCCGATAAATATTTTTTGTGCTATTGACTTATGCATATTGTTGTGTTAACTTTCTAGATGTAATTATTTTCACTTATTTTTCTCTTTTATTTTAAAAGGAATTGTCAACTTGTCGATCGTCGTAACTTCCCTTATTCGAACAAATCTCGCTCCCGAATCAAATTAGTGATTCGAAGAGTAGAGGAATTGAATAAGAAGGGACATACGAAAAAACAACAAACAAGAGAAAGCACAAAACGTGGAGAGCCTATNCATGCAAACATCAAACTTACAAGTGATTCTTTCATAATACAATTGAGGATAACAAAATATCAAACAAATATATGATTTTTTAATGCACTTAAAGTAGACAGTAAGTCAACATATATTTTAATATATCGAAAACATAAAATTATGAGCACCAAGACTTCAAAATGATTTCCATACATTGCACTCATTGGAACGTCAATATCATGCAAGAAAAAATATTCTTTTTCACTTATCAAAAGTTCAATCACAAGTAAAAACAAATATATTCTTCATGCTTTTGAAAATAGACATTAAACCACAATCACAAATACGGTGATGTTTTTCCACACATTTAAAATTAAATGGTAAAATGCACATTTCATTGCATCATGTTACATTTCCACGGAGCATGCAAAAAAAAAAAAAGATTATGAAAAGCAAACCTAATCAATCTTAAAAGCAAAACAATCTCCCTAATGTTCTCACCAGGATCCTAGGGTTGCATGGCGAGATGTACCAACCTCTTATCATATTAAGCTTACTGTGTAAGCAGATACTAAGAACCATCTCCGGTCGATTTGTAAAATGTGATAAATGGTTTCTTTCATGAAGAGAACCCCTCATGAAAATGAAGGAACTCTTCATGGACGAATCATTCTCGACCAAGAGAGTGAAATGCCATGAAGGCTTTCATCCTCTAAACCAGATGGAGCCAAAAAATCCAAACATATGATTACTACAATCCCATATTTTGGGTTAATGACTAAGGGTTTCAAGGAAACTCTCAAACAAATGTTAGGCTTTGTGGTAATGATAGTTTTGTAGCCTAGAGGCAAATCTCTATCAAGACAGCTTAGCGTAGCTCTCTAACACATTACCTTGGGCTGGCTAGAATGAAAAAAGCAAGCAATTTGAGAGTTCTCACCAATATGAAGTTTGGAGAAGCGTTATATTTGCCTATTCATGCTCTAGCGATGTTAGGAAGAAGCTTTTCTTCTGAAGAGAGATAGGAAANGGGGGGGGGGGTGTGTGGGGACGAGGATAGGTGGCTTTTAGTGGGGCTTGGGAGAGGGTGGACGACAAGTGGGACAATAGGAAAAATTCAGGAGGGTGTTGGTTGGTGGTTTAGAGTTTGGACATCAGTTATTTGATGCAGGGGATGGCAAGTTGCAGGTACGTGGTCGGGAGTTGGGAGGGTTGAACAGCAAGGGCGGTTGCACAGAAGTGAAGGACGACGTGCTTGGTGGTGGCCGGGAGAGTTGGACAATGATAGAAGAGGATACAATACCACCATGGAGCAGCATACAAGCTGAAGCACCACCCATTGTCAGATACAACCCTAACAAGGGAGAAGCACACTCCAACGTAGAATATGAAACAACACTACATTCAAAACATCACCCTAATTCTAAGAAAGAACACATATATAGACTCCAAATAGGAAAACCCAGAAATGGAAGGGTTGGCGGCATTGCCACCCTTCCTATTTGTTGCTCGGTTCCCTGACAACCTCTAGATCGGTTCTGTCGGTCAATCTGCGAGCCGGTTCAGCTGACTCGCTTCCTAAGCCTCCATCACTCCCAACATGAGATTGCGACTTTGAATCACCTATATTACACTTTGGTCAAACCTTTCAAAAAAAAAAAATTAAATAAAAAAACTATATTTTTTCAAAACTCTAAGCAATTTCCAAACACGTCAATTCAATTATGATGGGACCAATAAGTGAAAACGAAGTTTGCATTTTTATTAAAACATTTTTTTTATAACAAGTCAAATGAGCCACTTTAACATTTCCCTAACTTAGGCGTAGCACATGTGAATGGTATGGACTTGGACAATTTATGTCATCGAGATTAATAAAAAGGAGCAAATATTAAGAAGAAAAAAAAATCTGTGAAATTTAATAAATTGAAGATGATAATGCAAACTTCCTCTCCCAACCACTCACCACCAAAACATTTCATTATATGATTTTTTTTTGCAAGCTTTCTCTTTATTAACCAAATTATGAAAATTTTTTCTATATCTAATTCCTTCAATAAGAATTTTAGAATCAAGCAAATATAATTTCTCCATATCTTTGGCCTTTGAAAATTTATGCTTAGTATCATAAAGATGAAGGAAACTATATTGGTTTTGCTATTCTTTAATTATAGAAGTCTATTTTTAGTTTCTAAAATTTATTGAACATATTTCCAAAATAATTTTTTTTCCCACCATCTAAGGCTTGCTTGAGTCTTAATGGTGGAATATCTATATGCCCTTGATTTTTAATTTAAATAAGAGTGGTAATTGATCAAATGTTGTAATTTTATGGCGTTCAACATCTAAAAATGATAAATTTGATTTTATATAGAATTAACAAGAATTATATAAAAGTGTTGTTAATTTTTTTTTATTATACCAAGAGAATGTAGACCAAGAAGTTCACTCATTAAGCTAAGGTTATATCATCGAGTACATGTATCAAAGTTCCATAAAGAAAGATGCACAATCCTTGTTAAATGAGGGTGCGAGAAAAAAAAATCAAAGGGAACTTGTGCCTACCAACTCCGCCCCCGCCCCAACATCCCTCCCCCACTCCCACCCCCCAAGAGAGAGAGAGAGAGAGAGAGAGATAGAGA
>JXCR01031886.1:197339-209513 GCA_002079205.1 Phalaenopsis hybrid cultivar | reverse complement strand
ATAGAATGAAAAAATAATTTGCACCGAATTGAGATTCCACATGAACATCATTGCATAAAGCATCATTATTATAAACATTAGGTATTTTTGCAACACATTAAACATAAATAAAGAAAATGTAGCATACAACATCATTTCACACATTAATTATTACACTTGTAATCTGATCTCTCAACTTCATCATTTCGAGAGCATCTTCCCTATACTATGTACAAGATTCATGTAAATCACATTCATCTTATGAAATTGATTGGCCTAGGTGATATTCTTATGCTTTAGTAGTGACATGTGATTAATCTTCATTTGCACTATTGAAATCAATATAACTGCATTAAAGATGCTAATGAATGTAATTGTGGAGAGCCATTATAGCGACCTCAATCTTCACTTGTTTGTTGAAAGGATATGTGGCCATTTCTCGTAAAATAACATATTTTTTTCAAGCCTTAAATGTCCTCTCAATAACTCCACATAAAGATGAGTTCCCTTTTTTAAACATCTCTTTTATGCCACAAACAATGTTCTTGGCTCTTTAAAAATCAAGAATATGATATTTTGTATCAGGAAAGAGTTTGAGAGACCTCTATGTAATGAATATTAGTATCAACCAAATAATATTTCTCTGTTATATGTATATTCATTAGTATTGTACTAAAATAATTATTTTATTTATTCATATTTAAGCAAACGTGGAGGTGGTTTTGGAAAGTTGTAATTATGAGTATGCGCAGCAAATTTGAATATGTGTTGAATGTTTAATATCTTTTTACCTCCAATGTATCAGCACAAAATTTTTTTGAATCATAAATTCTTTGATTTATGGGATCCCAACCTAAGCCTGTGTAACCTTGATTTAACTCTTTCCATATTTCTAATCATTATTAACTGATCCTATTTGTTTTTTCATTGCATTCTATGATATTCTCTTCCACTCCTTTCTTTTAAATAACCAAAGGGACATGTTTATTTGGGAGTTAATCTTGAACTCAGAACAAAGAATAAATATTCTCTTGTATGTGAACAACATTCTATGTACATAACTGATCCCATTTTTTTATAATATTATGCCATTAGAGATTTTTATTCTCTATTCTGAGTTTAAGATTAACTCCCAAAAAAACACATCTCTTTTGTTAATTACATCTTAGGGATACCCAAGAATACTCTCGATTAATTTAGAAGTCTTGCTTACAATTATGATAACTGGTTAAAAGTGGGAGTGTCAAGGGAAATAATTACCCTTAGCAGGATTTTATGGGTGCTTTAAAATCTATACTGAACCATAAGGGAGGAGAGAAAATATCTTGTATCCCGAATGGAGGGCGGCTCATCGGTAGTCATGACCTTGTAAAGCAACCTTGTTATCAAGCAAGATCATCCTACCTCTTCGGGGTTATGTTGGGCCATAAGGGTAGAGGGCAAATCGCAGTATCCCAAATGAGCAATGACCTATCAGCTATGTGAGGTTTTTTTGATGACATTAAAGAGTGGTTCAAATGAAGGATTGGGCTCAACATGGCTTCCAAAAAAAAGCTGAGGAAATCTTAGAGTGGTAGTTGGGTCAAGGCTTCATGGACCCATCATCCCAAACTACTAAGGTCTTAAGTCCACCAGGTTGAGAAGGTAGTCATCCCAAACCGTCCAGAGATTTTTTGTTAGCAATCCATGTGTTATGTCATCTAAATAACTCCGGTGGCCCTAACGTCGGAGAAAAGAGACCTCCAAATCTTAATGCTTATAAGGACATGATTCATCTTACTTATACCCACCAATATAAGCGACTGGTAGCCACTGGAAGAGGAAGAAAGTTCTAGCTTAGCAAGCTGAAGCACTTGTACAAAAGGTCCTATAACCCATATGGGTTGGGGAGACTTCTAAGACCCTAAGCATTCTAGACAGCTACTTAAGTAAAAAATGTACGTCGATCTAGGACTCCTTGTTGGGACTTATTGAATGCAATGCAATTATCTATAGCGGTCGTTAGATTATTGAGACCATATTAATTTCATGATTAGGGATACAGCCATGCATGCAACCTATTTAAAATCCAGCTTGAAGGTCGTGCATAAAATAAAGCGTTGTTTTGAAAAATGCTAATATTTTAATCCTAGAATTTTATTAGTCTTGATCTTTTTTTATTAGGATTGTTTTGTAGAAAGTTTATAAATTTAAAGTCCTTAAAGAGCCTATGTTGCATTTTTGTTGAGCTCCCAACAAACCAGCAATAAAAAATGCGTAACCAAGTCAGCACACAACAAAAAAGTAAAGCACACCAAGCAAAAGAATAAAGATGGGCCAGGTAATCCTTGGTCAACAAAATATCCCACAAAGTCAAAAGAGCAGCTATGCACCTCATAATACATATCTGGTTCTAGGTCTATACATCAATACCAAAATGCAAAATTAAGATAAGGGACATGAGCTTCTGCTCCTGGTTCTTGCTACGTAGTTCCACGTCTCAAGCACCTCGAGACTCATGTCCGTATCTTATTTCCATTAGAGACTCTCTGAGGACTCTAAAAAAGATACATAGAGAAATTCAATAAAAGGCTCGACTTGCATCCAAAGATTTAACATGGGTTATAACATGCAACATATAATTAACCATGTTCTGTAGGAAGTGAATTTAGCAGCCTCGCAAATAGTGTTAGTTTAATCATTACATCCCTTCCTTTGGTGGACATGGCTCCCTACATAGAAATTGACCTAACATAACATTACACATGTCCAGACCCAGTAAACACGCAAAGCACAATCACACGATGCCTGGCTAGGGCAACCACTCAACAAAGAACAATAGCGAGGTCTCAAACATACTACATAGCATCGTAGCCCTAGCCTATCACACCATCTAACCGTAATGTAGTCCTTAACCAACATCTAAGTGTGTGTGAAGTGTGGTAAAGGGATGGTGCATGAATTTGATGGGGTTACCAACTCCGACCCCATTCTTAAGATCTAAGGGCTCTAATGCATGTCATTAGAATGATTTAAAAAAAAAAAAGGTTTTAAGAGAATAACCTTACATAAGGCTTCATTAATCATGCACTTAAGTTTCAAAATATAATTTAAACATATGATGCATAATTAATAGAAATATATATTTTTATTTAAAAAAAATACTAAGAAAATAACTCTTAAGTGGCATGCGTTAGAATTATGAGAAACTAAGCACAATCATGCACGTGTTTGGTTAAGTTGGGTATCGACCACCATAGAAAGGGACTATACCTCGTTCTAAAATAATCAAATATGCATATGTCAAGATGTGAATATGGCATGCTATGAGGCAAACAAGCACATGGTATGATATGCATGCAGGTCGATCATGATCTTCACATAAAAGATTAATCGGGATCACAACAGCTATCAGATGCTCACGAAGCAAACCTAGTAGCAAACACTACAAATGCATGGAAATAGATGTAATTCGATCAATTCCAAAACTATTTAACATGGTTGATCGAACTACCAATCTTCATGCATAAAATATCAAGCATCAAACAAAAGATTTTTCATGCATAATACCATATATGCCAGACATCAAGTCCAAAAGGACATACAATTACATGCACAAGTTCTTTACATGCACCATGAACGAGCTCATGCAAACATCAAACTTACAAATGATTTTTTCATAATATAATTGAGGATAACAAAATATCAAACAAATATAGGATTTTTTTAATGCACTTAAAGTAGACATTAAGTCGACATGTATTTTAATATATCAAAAATATAAAATTATAAGCACCAAGACTTCAAAATTATTTCCATACATTGCACTCATTGGAACATCAATATCATGCAAGAAAAATACTCTTTTTCACTCATCAAAAGTTCAATCACAAGTAAAAACAAATATGTTGTTCATGCTTTTGAAAATAGACATTAAACCACAAACACAAATAAGGTGATGTTTTTCCACACATTTAAAATTAAATGGTAAAATGCACATTTAATTGCATCATGTTACATTGCCAAGGAGCATGCAAAATAATAATAATAATAATAATGAGAAGCAAACCCAATCAATCTTAAAAGCAAAACAATCTCCCTAACGTTCTCATCAGGATCCTAGGGTTGCATGGTGAGATGTACCAACCTCTTATCATATTAAGCTTACTGTGTAAGTAGATACTAAGAACAATCTCCGGTCGATTTGTCAAATGTGATAAATGGTTTCTTTCATGAAGAGAACCTTTCATGAAAATGAAGGAACTCTTCATGGACGAATCATTCTTGACCTATAAAGTGAAATGCCATGAAGGCTTTCATTCTCTAAAGCAGATGGAGATAAAAAACCAAACGTAGGATTACTATAATCCCATATTTTGGGTTAATGACTAAGGGTTTCAAGGAAACTCTCAAGCAAATGTTAGGCTTTGTGGTAATGATAGTTTTGTAGCCTAGAGGCAAATCTCTATCAAGACAGCTTAGCCTAGCTCTCTAACACATTACCTTGGGCTAGCTAGAATGAAAAGAGCAACCAATTTGAGAGTTCTCACCAACATGAAGTTTGGAGAAGCGTTATCTTTGCCTATCCATGCTCTAGCGATGTTAGGAAGAAGCTCTTCTTTTGAAGAGAGATAGGAAAAGGGAGTTGCACAAAGGGAGCCCGTGTCTCATGAGGCTAGGAAAAGGGAGGGAGATTTCCCTCCCATGCATAGAAGAATTGCTTCCGTTCTATGTGGCATCATCCTATAGGCCTTTAAGAGGCTAGCATTAATACAAAGCCTCTTATTGGACCAAAAAATTCTGCCCATGTTCAATGGGAAGCCAACAAATCAATTTGAGGTGTAAAAGTACGA
This sequence comes from Phalaenopsis hybrid cultivar, assembly GCA_002079205.1. Classification (NCBI taxonomy): domain Eukaryota; kingdom Viridiplantae; phylum Streptophyta; class Magnoliopsida; order Asparagales; family Orchidaceae; genus Phalaenopsis; species Phalaenopsis hybrid cultivar. The sequence continues at coordinate 204,702 of JXCR01031886.1, read as the reverse complement.
AAAATTGACTATGAGCTGCTTTGGATGGTTGGGTGCTTGCATGTGGGAGCACACAGGAAAGCATAGCAGTGCGCAATTGCATGCGCGCAAATGTACGCAAGCGGGGGCGTGGAGTTGCGCAGAGGCACGGGCTTGGCTAGGTTGCGTGTGGGTGCAAGGTGGGTTAATAAAAGTTGAATCTATTTATTTTTTTGTTCATTCATGTTTAATTCCCAATCAAAGATCATCATAGAACCGATTTGTCCAACAAAGAACTCTCTTTCTCCATCTTAGAAAAAACAAAAAGATTAGAAACCATAAAAAGTAAAAAAAAAAAAAAGAAGGCTTTCACTTGAAGATTGATTGCTCAAAAACATGCACATCAAAAAACCAAGACCATCACAGAAAACCACAAAGTTTGGTGAGACAGAGGAACCATGAACCATACAGAGCAAATACTGAAGGTAAAAGATAGAAGATACATGAGGATGAAGGAAAGCAAATGAATAGAAAGAGGAAATCGAGCTCTTTCCATGGGTACCGAAGAATGAAGGAAATCGAAAGTAAAAAAACCCAAGCGGCTCGATCATATTTACTCAACCGAACCGCATAATACGGGTATGTGAGGGCGATGGGATTTCTTGGGTGCAATTAATAAAATACACCCCCACCTCTCTAATGAAATGCATGTAACGACGTTTTTGTGTCACACCACAGCTAAAAAGTTGCCCCAAACGGATCTGTATTTTGAAAATGTTAGAAGTTTGTTTGGAAAAAATTGTCTTATAGAATTTTTGTTGTATTGATTAAATAAATATTCCCATCATACCTACTTTTTTAAAACTAATTATGATTAAATGATGAATGTGATAGGAATATTTTTTTTTATGTAAATATAATTATGTTATTATTATTTGTTGTCATCTAGCTATTGTAAGAGTTTCTAATTTATTGACTTGAATGAGAGAGATTGTTGAACAACTTCAATACTTTCTTGGCATTTTTCCCTTTTGAATGGGGTCTAATTATTAGGGCGGAGGGCGCCCGCAGAGCTGCGCGCGCCCTCGGATCACAGCCGCATATCGCGGTTGTATGACAGTGGGACCACTGTCATACAGCCGCGATGTGCGGCTGTGATCGGAGGGCGCGCGCAGCTCTGCGTGAGCCCTCCGCACGCAATAATCGCTCTTTGATGGGAGCATATTTTTATTATTTTATTTCTCTTCAGCATTCTAAAAAGTGAAAATAAAAAATCAATAGAATAGGAATAGTTGCAAAATAGTCAGCTATCCAACCCTTTAATATTCTCACTATCCTCACATCAATGATTAATTATATAGAATAATGATACATTACTATAATTATTGCGCTTTCTCTAACTTTCCTATTCATTATCTCAATATCTATTTTTAATTTATTTGTTTTAGGGGTTTGGATTTATGCTTAATCATATTTCACTTCAACAAAATGCAATGTAAACTTACTCTTTTGAATAGCCTAAATTGGTTTGGACCATTCTAGCTGAGAAAAATTTGCTCGGCCAAAGTCAAGCTGGCTTGGGAGGATCACTACTAGGAGTTCACTATAGACAAAATAAACTTACAGATGAATTCAAGCTTTGTGATCATTGATCCTTGAGCCATCCAAGAAGAAGTCACCTAGGAGTCAAAACCATTTGTTAAACATGTCGAAGTACCCCACCTCAGGGGTGTAGTAGTGGTGTGGTAGGAGCAACTTCTTCTGCTTCCTCTTCATCATCAGTATTAGATGTAATCTTATGTTTTTTCATAATTGCAAATTACCATATCATTCTCAGAATTTTATTTTATATTTCTAATGTGAATGCACGATAATGTAATCATGTTTATAGCTTGGTATTTTGTTTCTTATCATTTTAATCTATTGTATGTTGATGTTATGATTGCACCCTCTTGAATCAAGTTTAAAATATGTTATGTTATAGATTTCTTAAATAATGTTCGAACCTTGTTTAAAACTTGTTCAGACTTTAATTCAACTTGATTCTAACTATGTGCAACTCATGTTTGAAACTTATTCAAATAAATTGGAAAACTACTTGAACTCTATTATAACCTTGTTATGCAACTTGTTTAATTAAATCAAGATTGAATCTTCTTTCAAACCACATTTGTAGCTTATTTGAATTATATTTGAATACATTATAATCTTAGACTTGTTCATAGAAAAAGTTAAATTTATTTTAAACCTTATTAGAAGCAAGTTTGAAATAACTCGTCTTATAGAAACTTTATTATATTAATTGTATAAATCCTCCAATCCTATCTACTTTATTTAATGATGATGACAAAAGATGAATGGGATAAATTATTTTTTTATGTAAATATAATTATGATATTATTATTTGTTTAGGGTTTAGATATTATAATTTTTTTAAATTAATTAAGATGAAAATAAGAGTTTTGAACAACATCCATGGTTACTTGGCAATATGGCTTATGATGGTGGAATATTCTTAATAAAACTAGTTGTTATTTTATTTATCTTCGAGTTGCAAAAGTCAATAACAAAAAAATTTCCTAGAAAGAAATAACTGGAACCAATTTAGCCATCCCACCATTTAATTTTCTCATGGGCCCCGCATTTTCTTAGAATAGTGATACTTTATTGACATGAAGCAAAATTATATATATTTCCTACATTTTATTCTATGTTTTCTTCCCTATTTAGCATGATTTTATATTTTTGGAAGGTTCTTTTACATATTTTGCAAGTTACAAGGGTCGAACATCTCTGAGCAAAAAAAAATGATGTGATAGGTGGACCTGACTAGGCCTAATCATGCCTAAATGCAACATAATTACATTGCTCTTGTTGGTCGTTCGACTTAGTTACGCCTGCATTTGGCTTGGCTAAGTCGGCTATAATGTGGTCACACTACCATGCAAACCATTCTTAGTTTGGCAAGAAATTTCATGGTGAATTTGGCAAGGGCTATACAAATGGAAGCTAGGGCATGACCTAATGGATCTAGCACGGACTTGGAGACGATGTGTTATAACAAAAGAAGAGTTTCTACTTTCATCCCTAGAGTTTTCTTCTTTTTATTTGAAGGAGAAAGCTTCCAGGTCCTTTTTAATTTTGAGCTCTGAGAAGATTTTGTGTGATATGAGTTTGTTCGGAAGGAAGATAGTTGAGTGATTATCATTATATGGCAAGGAGTGTGTATATTGTGGAGATTAATTGTTTGGTTGTAAGTTATATACTTTCATGCACTTGCTTCTCTTTAATGCTTTTAATGAATGTTTTGTCTAATTTTTAATCTCATGTTGAGTAGCTAAATCTCTTTTATGCTTCTATGATGTAAGGATAGGATATGTCTTGTTGTGTTCTTTATGTGTTTTCTCAATAAACATTTTTGTGCTCTTGACTTATGCATGTTGTTGTTTTAACCTTCTAGATGTAATTATTTTCGTTCATTTTTCTCTCTTTTATTTTAAAAGGAGTCGCCAACTTGTCGATCGTTGTATACTTCCCTTATTCGAATAAATCTCTCTCCTAAATCAAATTAGTGAGTCGAAGAGGAGCGAAACCAAATTAGAAGGGACATACGACAAAATAACAAACAAGAGAAAACACAAAACGTGGAGAGCCTACGTGCGGTAAACCTCGCAAAGATAGGTTAAGAGTGTTCGTCCAAATAAGATCGGGCAAAAACAACTTAAACTGATATCCGCGAAAGAACATCTACGTAGACTACTCATAACTAGAGATTTAGGTGTAGGTGCCTGTTCTGGGGCCATGAATGCTCCTAAGGGGACGTATCCCACTTAGCTAATTAAATCTTGGGGGTTGCCCAAGAAAACTCTTGATCCAAAGGGGGTTTTGCTTACCTAAAAAAATGACAACTAGCACAGGGCCATCATGGGAGGTTATTTCACAGGGGGAATGTCTCGATGCTTCAAAGCTCTCGCTAAACCATGGGACGAGAAGTGAGTCTCCCGTGGTCCCCATATGGATAGCAGACTCATCAGCATACATAACCTACGAAATAACAGTTTCATCCTAATGGGAAGTCCCGAGACGTCAAAGCACATTCGAACCGTAAGAGCAACAGACAAATTGTCATTTCCCAAACGGATGGTAGCTCATCGGTCATCAGGCCGTCGGGATGATGCCGACAAAGGTAAAAGGAGAGACAAGGCTCGATAGGGGTAGTCAAAAGGTAGGGAAGAGTAGTCCGAAGAGGTAGAGTTAACTGGGTCAGGGTACCACGAACCCGTCACACACAGCTACTAGGACCCTAAGTCTACCTGGTCATGAAGGTAGTCAACCCAACATGTCCTGAGGTTCTCGGTCAGCAATCCGTGAATTACGTCGTCCACAGGAAACTTGGTAGCCCTAGGGTCAAAGGAAGGAAACTCTATCCTATGATTATAAGCTGGAGCTCCGAGAGGTGGGACTTATACCTGCTGAAGTAGTAAGGACGTCTCAGGAATGAAAAGGTGGAGGTTCAACTACAAAGCTGGAAACGCTCCAAACAAAAGGATTTACACCTTGTCTGGGTCAGGGAGCCTTCTAACACCCTAGGCGCACTAGACAACCACCTATATAAAAATATGTTGGGTCAGTGAGGCTGAAGAAGCATGGGGGCTCATCCTCGTGACATGCGAATGTGAATGCAGTTATTTAGAGCGATACTTAAGTATTGTGAATGCCCTATTAATATATGCAGGAAAGTAAATGTTGAAATTTTTTAAATCCTGAATATTTTAATCTTAAATTTTAATTATCTTGAATATTTTTATTTAGGATTTTTAAATAGAAAAATTAGGAATTAAAGTTCTAATGAGCCTATGTTGTATCGTGAAATCCCAGACACACAGAAAGAAACAATACAAAATTGCTCCAACATGCAAAGACACACGAGAAGTGAAAGAGAAAGAAAACACCCCAAAAGAATATGTAAACAGGCCAAATGCCACTAGACCGGCAACATAACTCAGTGAAAGCAGTAAAAGCGGTCGGACTCCGCATATACATGCTCAGTCCTAAGTCTATATGATAATGTAAAATTCAGACTTAATGTACGGGACACGAGCTGCTACTCCTGGTCTTCGTCACATGGTTCGATGCATCATTCGCTTCAAAACTTGTGCTCGTACCTTATTTCTGATACATACTCTCTTATGAATCTATCAAATACATTTAAAAAAGAAAATAAAGACTCGACCTGCAGAAAACAAATGTTAGCGGGCACGCCATGCATCACAAAATAACAAGTCGTGCATTATAATTGGGGGAGCTAAAGAGCACCTGCAAGCAAATGATTAGAAATTATTACATGCTCCCCCATAATAGCCCTGTGTGAGTGTGTATAAATAAGCATGGAACCTGCAGAAGATTGCCCTAACATACTTATACACACAAAAGAGAATGCAAGCACACAGAAAAAGCAAGAAGGTGACACGTGGCTAGCACAAAACAATACGTCACACAACAATAGTCGGAGGCGTCAAAAAATACTACCTAGCACCCTAAATCCTAGCCTAGCACACCATCTAACGAAAAGAGCGTCAACCTAATATTTAAGTGCGGGATGAGTATGGGTGTAGTATGACTTTGATGGGGTCGTCTTACCGAAGGATCCAATGGATCTAAAAGGTTTTACGAAGGGAGGTGGCACAAGCTAGATTCGTTGGATTTTTAGCAAAGTCATACTCTTGTCAGTCCCGATGACTTAACTCGCATTGCTCATAGGGATCGAATCGGCGAGCAATGATTGTTAAGGTATCGCGACCAACACGGAGGTCACTCTTCTAATTGGTCTAACTCACTATCTATATGAACATGCAAATGCAAATGAATAATCAAAATATATAAGGGATGAGTGTACTGTGGGGCAGAGACTCGAATAGAGGCGCGCGTACCGTAGTGGAAGCAAACCCAGGGGGTATGCCGAAGCTGCAGTAACCCAATAAGATGAGCATGTCATGCTGGCAGCAATCCGAAGAGTCGTGTCAATAGGGCAGTGACCTGTAAAAGGTAGGCGTGCCGTGGCAGCAGAGGCCCAAAAAGAGTGTGCAATTCAAACATATGATCATGATCGTGCAAACATACAGATGTGAAATGAGATGCAATAATGTAATCACATATATGCACTATAATATGCAAAAATACAAACACACATGCAAGATAATATGGTGGTGCAAGTAGTTGGTTAACCAGATCAAGGTATCCGGTTGAGCTAAAGAGTCATGTCAACCAGCTCAGGAGAGTCGACTGAAGTGAAGTGAAATGCTCGTCCGGTCGGTGAGGCTGGTCGGGGTGAAGTAAAGTGTTCGTTGGGCCGGGAGGTCGGACAGAGCGAAGTGAGACGCTCGCCGAGCCGAGGTGGTCGGTCGATGCGAAGTAAAGTGCTCGTCGGGCNTGGACGGAGCGAAATGACAAGCTCGCCGAGCCGGAGTAGCCGGTCGGAGCGAAGTGAAAAACTACGTGAAATACAAACAACCATATGTAATAGGGAGCCATCTCCGTGCTAACAACCTCACCGGGAAAGCTAGGGTGAACATATAGAAAAATGGCGATTACCACCTTTGCTTGGGTGAGACAAGTGGGGAACTTCTCCCCGGATCTCAAAGGGAGAAGTTCTCCGCCATGTCATGAAATGGACTAGCGACGACGCTTTTCCAGATTTTACGTCACCTCTGAGCTTTACGAAATGAGCTAATGACAAACATTTTCTTATTTCGCATAAACCTGCTATTCGATCTTTCTAAAAAGACCGGAGCGAACAAAACAAATGGGAGCATATATATATATATATATATATATATAGTTATTTTTCAAAATTAAAATACGACCGTCTATATGCTTCAAATGTTCTTATCTCCATCCTTTATTTGAGATGCTCTTATGTTCCACTAGTCCGTAAAAAAGTTATTGTTATAAAATAATACATGGCCTTAAGAGGAATTAAAAGACGAAGCACATGACATCAAGGAAATATGCTCACAACTTGTAATAGTTATGTTGAAATCTTCATCTAAAGCTTGGATCAAATATATTGAATTCAAACCATTACAAAACATAAAATAGTTCTGAGGATAGAAAAAACAAACTACATTGAGTTTGAAAAAGCAATTCAGATGTGCTCTGAATGTGTATGAGAAAAATAAATAAATTTTCACCTTCCAAATAATTCTTAGATACTTATATATATGTATACTCTTATACTGATATCCCTAACAGTCAAGGGTCTGTTCGGGACAGCTGCAGCTTATTGAATAATTTGTTGATAAGCTGATCAAAAATAATCTGTCGATAAGCTAGGTACGGTGGCTATTACAAATTTCTATTTTTTTGGAAAAGTAATACCGCAGCCAGAAAGCTACCACTAGGGCCG
>JXCR01031886.1:158999-187880 GCA_002079205.1 Phalaenopsis hybrid cultivar | reverse complement strand
ATATATATATATGGTTTTGAAAAGTAATATTTTAATTTTTGAAAATACGAGACCGAACTGATCTCATACATATAATAGTTTAAATAAATGAGCGCAATATCGCAAGTGAAATAAATATCTCGATGAATAAACACATTACTTGAGAGTAAGACTTAATTAAGTAAACTAAAAAATTTATGACATTCGTTTTAGTCTGTGAGACATTTATGTAGACCCGACAAGTTCCCGTATATAATATGAAAGATTAGACAGAGTTTATATTAAGTTGAGTTTCAAAGTTTCCTATAAGTGCATGCCCGTATAGTTAATTACATCTTAAATGACTGAGGTCACTTAGGAAAACTCTGGATTTAGATCAGAAGGTTTTATCTTCAAGAATTTCAATGTTTAGGGTTTTCAAGGTCAGATAAAAGAATATTAAGTGGGAAAGATCAAATAGTAACTGTTATTTTCAGAATCCAAAAGGAGAAAACTAGGGGATGTCACGGATCCTGAGGGGAAAATCAGTGACTTCCCAAGCTATCCTATGGTTTGACTTCAATTTTGAAGAAATAATATCATATGTTTGATCCTGCCAATTTTATTACTTAGGGTTTATACTTGCATGACACAGTCATACAAATAGTCTGGAAGGAAGGATGGTTTATGTCGTAACGAAAGACAACCTCAGAGCTTAAAGTGAGTTAGGGCTTATATTGCACAACATGATTGTGAAAATTTTTAAAGATAAGCTGAGGATTTATATTGTGCTAGAAGAACTACCAAGTCCGATGACTTGTTATTTAATTCTAAGGAAGATTTGTTATTGTAGACTTGTTTGCTCTCTTGAAATTGTACTTCTGTACATTCCTGTCATGTTGCCCACAAGAGTTAGCTCCAAGCTCTTCGTCGAAGTGACAACTTCAGGTAAGAACTTTATGTCTTATGTTTTCTTTCAATCATAATTAATCCAATTAATTAACAGGTATGTGTTTGGGTTTTATAGTGATCCATCCTAGGCAAACTGACTACTGTTTTCTATCTTAAAGTTCTTGCGATTACAAAAGCAAAAGTAAAAGGACAGTAAGAGAAAATGTTGTAACAAAATTATTGTAAATATTTAAATGAGCCTACTTGGACCTCTGCAACCATTGCATGGTTAGCATCATAAAACATAATATATTTGCAAGAAATTTAAATAAGTTATAGGAAAGTAAATAGGAGCATCCAACATGGTAAAAGTAAGACCACGAGTTGTAGTAGAACACGAGCAAGTAAGAGAAAACTCGTAGTCACATGTGAAAGAAAGGGTTAGGTGTAAGACATTGGTAAAGGTGGGGGCTCAGAGCTGGACTGTGTGCTTCCCAACATTTATTAAGAGCTACCAACATGATAATCTTCGGAAGGTGGTCCTAACCTCGATCCAAGTGTTAACCATGGGCCTTTATAAGTTTTCATTTTTAATTTAATTTTCATGCATGTAGAATTTACTTTAGCAGATAAAAGAATTTTTTTTTTGTAAATACTTTACAAGATAGTATAGTCCATAGGTTAATTACTTTGATCAAGCTAGGACTACAGACAACTTAAGAGTATTGGGGGCTACAATCTCATCAAGAGTCAGCGATAGTATCATCAGTCCTTATTCTATCCATTTATTGAAGTTTCTTGAGGTAGAAGATATTATTCAAAATCCTACGTTTAGCAAACATTAGCATTATCTTCATCGCCCTAGCCACCTAGACCTCAAACTTGCACAAGTCCGATGATCCATACGTGGAAAAAATAGATATCTCCAGTTTCCCACAATGATTTAAATACCTTAGAGAAGACTTAAATCCTTGAGCATTGGGTCTATTAATGTAGGATGAGTAGTGTAGAGAATTTTTTATTGATTTAGGTGAATTATTGGGTGTCGAGGCATAACTTCGTGGGTCCATAAAAGTTTTATAAATGATTTTCTTGAGCAAACTATAATAAGTTCAGTTGTCCTTCAAAATATCTAAAAGATCATAAAAGTGTCCGGGGCACGACTGTAAATAACTTTTAAAACTTCTTGAAGCATTTCGAGTTCATTTAAACTTATTATGTTGTTCAAATAATAATCTGAAGTTAAATTTAGAGTCAGCGATAATTAAATTATCATGTTCTCAATGAACCTTGATGTTTTAATCATCCCATGAGTGAGGTACTTAGACATTGACTTGATGTTTTATTTAAGAGTTACGAAAGTGGATGCCCTTAAGGGCAAGCTTAAATCATTAAGGATCTTGGACTCATAATTAAAGTCGAGTTTGTAGTGTTATAAATGCATTCATGGTTGGTTATGCTTGCTTTTCTAAACCTCATTAAGAAAATCCAAATTAGGCTTAATTCACTACCAAGCCCTTAGGTTAATTTTTTAGAGTAGATTTGCAGTAATCAAAATGTCAGGTTAGATGGATTTAATTCCTATTAAAAGATCATGCTTATCATCCAATCGCTAATAAAGGGGCTTCAAATGAGTAAGTTATTATGTTTCTAGCTAAAGTCATGGTCATTCAATTATATCAACTTCCAAGTCACAAGAATTTAGGAAATTACAATTTTACCCTTATTATAAAATGGTGAAGTGGTTGTTTTCACCTCTTAAACCCTTATGCTTCAAACATCCAAGAGGATTCATTATGCTCAATGTTAACCATTTACCCTTTGACTTAGCCTAAATTTTAATTAGGGCATCAAAATCTCATAATTACCTTTTTTCCCTTAGGACTTTCCACTTCATAAATCATTAAATTCAACTTAAATGACTTTGGAATTTTTTTGGTACCCCACTCATGGGTCAATTCAAATATCAGGAGTAAAATTATGATTTTAATTTAGTTTTTATATTTATTTTTACTCAAAAATAGGGATTTTCATGTTAATTCATTTAATTAATCAAAGTGAAGCTTCCGTCCTTATAAAAATAATTAGAGGTTCACCTAGATTAGAGGACCGTTTAGACTAAAATTCATAATTTTTTGAGTTATATTTTAATTATTATAACAAATTATTTATTTTAGTGATTAATTAAATAAAATATAAAATTTAATTTCAAAAATTACTTTTTATATTTTTTAGTCCCTCTGAGTTCAAAAAACTCAGAGAAACTAATATTTCATTTTTTTTTATTTTTTTTAGTTATTGTAATTATTTCAATTAAAAAATTCAAGGAAAATATATTTTAGACATTTAAAAATACATAATTTTATTAATAAGAATAGAAAAAATGTTTTAAGTGGTCCCAAGTGATCAGGGAATAATTTGTGACATTTTGGTGCATTTTTTTGTGATTTTTAATTATTTTTAAATTGAAAATTAGCTAAAAAATGATCTATTTATTTTAATATCACTTTTATTTTTCTTGAGTGTCCCTAGTCACAAAGATCACTCCAAACCACTTTTCATAATTTTTTTAATTATATTTTATTTAATATAATTATTTTCGTACAAAAGTCTCATTTACCTAGAAAAATAGATTTTGATATTAAATGCAATTCAAACGAGTTTTAAATTTTTACATACGCTTAATATGTTCATTATCTTCATTGTGGTTCTAATTTAGTGATTTGTTGAATAATAGTTTATTTTTTTAATTTTCTATTGGTTTTAATGTCTTAATTACATAAGATAATACACTTAATTATTTAAACTCATTTTACATTTTTTTCTAGGGTCCTCTGACCACAATAAACCTATCAAAACAAATCTCATATTTTTCTTATATATGTTTTAATTTTTATGAATTATTTAATTAAAATAAAGTTACATAATATAGAAAATTTGGGTTTTTAATCTTAAGGGTTTTCTCTGATTTTCGAAAAATCAGATAATACTCCTAATCACATGAGGATTAAACCCTCCAAATTTCATGTCATGACGACTAATGTTTATTTAAAAAAAGCTATGGAATATTTAATTAATTAAAAATAAAACATTTAAAAAATAATTTTTAATTTTTAGTTCATAATATTTTCCTCTATTCACTAAGCACATAGTTATTTTTATTTTATTTTTATGATTTTTCTACACCAAATTATGATTTTTGAAAGTTTCTAAATTTATTTAAATAAAAAATGTCTTAATTTCTTACTTATCCATGCAGTGTCGACTCATCCTAGGCAGCTCCAAAGCTCCAGTGTCGCGCTCCCATTTGACGTCGCTTTCCGAGTCAGCAGCCGCATCTTCTTCCATGCTTGGTTTTGAGGGGGAGATGTATAGTTATGACCGTTGGGGAGGCCTCAAGCTCTGATCGGTGGGTGAAGTGCCAAGCAGTACCAGTGATCAATGGGGGTTAGCCACATAGGATGAGCTTAATTTGGGGTTTGAATCAAGGCGGCCTCCCCTTGGGTTTGAAATTTTCGGCCACTAGGCTAGCCAATTAGGCCAGAGGAGGTGGTCAGCTGGCTCAGGGAGGTTTGAGGGAAGTTTAATTGTGATTAGCTAATTTGAGGGACTTGTAGTCCATGGCACCAAATCAGGGTTTTGGGTGATTTAATTAGCATCCTAGGAGGCTAAACATGGAAGTAAAGGATTAAGTTTGGGTTAAATCCAATGGTTTAAGATAATTTGGATTTTAGGCTAAAAAATTGGGGATTTGGGCTAAAAAATGGATTTGGGCTTGACTTGAGCTTGGATACAAACCAATTGAGGGTTCAAATTGGTTTAGGGAAATGTCATGAGGAATTTATGATTTCAAATTGGGGAAATTGGATTGGGCATGTGGTTTAATTTGGTGAGATTTGTAGTTTGGGGTCAATTTAAGGTATTTGACTTAGGCTTAAAATTTGGGTTAAGAATTGGGTCCAATTGGGCTTGAATTTTGTTTCAGTTGGTCTTGTACATGGTGAATTTTAATTTGGATTTGAAATTAGGGGAGTTTGGAATCAATTTGGTGGACATTGGGGAAAATTTGGGTATTTTAGGGATTTAGGGGAAAATTGAGGATTTTGATCAATTTTGGTGGATTTGGGTGTAATTAAAGTTATTAAGTGGTTAGGTTTGATTTTGGGGATATTTGGAGTGAATTTGGAAGTTTTGGGAATTTTTGGAATATGAGGGATATTTTGGTAATTTTGGAAAATTAGGGGTATTTTGGGAAGTTTGAAGAAATTAGGGTGTTTTGGTCAATTTGAAGGGTTTGAAGTGGTTTGATATGATTTTTGGGTAGGAATTGGTAATTTGGGGAATTTTGGGAAAATTAGGGTTTCAATGGGATATTGGTAATTTCTGAAAAAAAGGGGTAGAATGTTTGTCTTTTTAAGTTCCTCTCTTCTTCTGGTCATACACATGATACAAAACCACACAATGTTAGGCTTAGTTTATGTGCAGGTGAGTTCAAACCTTAGAGCCACGTTGCAACACCCTATTAATGTTGGTCAGTTATTATTACATCATATAATTTGCCCCTTGATATGTGTAAGATTGTGTCGTTCTTATTTCTAACATTGATCATATTAGGTCCACATAGATTAAAGGCTAAAATTGATGTGCACTTGCAACCTGTTATAAATGAGCTACAGATATTGTGGGAAACGGTGTATTGACTCGAGATATTGCAATGAAATAAATATTTCACCTTAGAGTTGCTCTTAGGTGGATGATTAATGGTTTTCCGACTTATGAGATGCTATCTGGTTGGATCACAGCTGGGAACTTGGTCTGTCCCTATTGCAATGAAGCATGGAAGAAAAAATTCTTGGTTCGATTATCATTGAAGGCTCTTAGCATGTGATCACCTATTACAGAGGAATGAATATGTATTTTTTGAAATAGAGTTGAAATATCAAGTCGACCCTTACGGATAAGTGGAAGTGATGCATTATAGATGATCTGTGAAGCACTAAAGATCCCTGAGAGACCAGAACTAGCCTATAGTTGTCTTGCAGATTTTGGTGTTACACATAAAAGGATAAAGCGGAGTATATTTTGGGATCTTCCATACTGGAGGACCAATTTGACTACGCATAATCTGGAAGTTATGCATATTGAAAAGATTTTTTTTGATATTATATTTAATATTTTTATGGATATCAAGGGAAAAATAAAAGACAACATCAAAGTAAAAATGGACTTGAAGGAGTATTACAAGAGGAGGGAGTTGAAGCTACAAGAGACAACTATAGGCAAAATAATAAAACCCAAATCTACACATTATCTCACATTGGATCAACAAAAAGAAATCTTTGAGTGGATGCATTCTTTGAAGTTTTCAAATGGTTTTGCTTCTAACATAAGTCAATGTGTTGATATCAGGATGGGGAAAATATTTGGTATGAAGAATCACTATTGTCATATTTTCTTGTAGTGCATATTACTGTTGCATTCAATTTCTTGTCAAACCCGGTACTTGATCAATTGATCAAAATCAGTACATTCTTCAAGGAGTTGTGCACATGCACTTCGAATGTTGAATATTTGAGAAGTCAAGATGTGATTACTCTGTTATTACTATGCAATCTTGGAATTATATTTCCTTCCAATTTTTTTGACTCAATGGAACATCTATCCATACATCTATTTTATGAGGCCAGACTAGGGGGTCCAGTGCAATACCGGTGGATATATCCTTTTGAGAGGTATGTTTTATATTTTAGAGTAAACTACTATCTTATTTTTTCATAAAATTACTCAACCATGTAGATTTCTAAATAAATAGAAAAGATTGTTAAGAATAATGCACGTCAGGGTGGATCGATACATGTGCCATACCTTACAAGAGACAATCAATATTTGTTCTTGTTACTTCGATCAAGGGCAACATATGCATGAAACTGTTGGTGAGATGCATTTGCAAATAGAATTATCCATATTTTAGATATCAGGTGAATCATTAGGCCTGCATGGTATGCGTTATCTCAACGATGGAGAGATTCAAGGTGCTACATTTTATGTTCGACTGAACTACAATGAAACGTAATCATTCCTATAGTTATTTTAAATTTAATGAAAAATTTTCTCAGTTATTATTAGGAACGCTCTACCATTTAACTCAGACATACAAATAATAATGATGTCACCAGGTTATTTACCACGAGCTTGAACATAGAGGATGACTCTCTTGTAAGCAAGAAGTTTGGTGAAGAATTTTCAAAATGGTTCAAATTGCACATACATTAAAGTAACTTTTCAATTCATGGTACGTTGTGTAATTGTAATTGTCAAAGTAAAACTAATTATGCTTTGGAACATTTAGGTTAATGATAGAAGCAACAGAATCGTAGACCAAGGCTTATTTGATTTTATTTGGAGGCCTAATCGCAGTGTCACGACATGAAAAATTATTACAAATTTCACATGATCTCTTAGTGTGAAGGAAAGCAGACTTATAATTATGGTGTTTATGGGTTGGAGAAAATACACACACAAATAATGAGATCAGCTATTATGGCATACTAAATGATGTAGTTCAGTTGCAATATTTGACTTGTGTTTAATTCAATGTCTACATGTTTAGCTATGAGTGGTTTGGTCATGTCTCTAATAGAGGAACATGGACACTTGACCTGCATGATATTACAATAGTTAAAATGAAAAGTTATGCAAAGTATGGTCCATTTATTTATACACGTCAAGTTAGTCAATTTTATTATCATCAATATCCTGGTTGAGATAAACTTGAGAAGAATAAACCACAAAAAAACTACTAAGAAGAAAAATTATATCGAACCTATTCACCAAGTGTCAGTCATGATAGATTTTTGTTTCTAGCTAAGCTCAATCAATGAGGTGTTACCCCTAGAGGATAATAGAGGGATTCATGAAGAAGTTTATCAAGATGTGGATGAAGATGATGATGAGATTCATGAAGAAATTTTAAGTTCTTCAACATCTAACACATAAATGAAACATATTAAAAAATTGTATGTGTACTTAGATGATTAGATTCTGCACCTTCTTGATTTAACTATAAATTCTTACATTGTAGTTGTCCTGCTTACTTTTCTTGATTTTATGCTTACTCATTTCATGTTGACATTCTTCTATTTTCTATTTTTACTTTTATAACATATACTATATACAAATCCTGCTTAATATATCAACTATTTTTTTTTCTATTACAGATGGCAAGTGCTCAGCCTCTGGAGAGACCCCGCAATCATAGGACTTTGCGAACACATATTGATGAGAGGTATGACACTCAAGCAACCTCTCTGTTACTCCTTATGTTGCTTCTCCTCCTGCACCAGCTCCCTCGGGGCAGCACATTCCACACCTGCACCATATTTTAGCCTAGTTTCTTCATCTGATGAGCAAGGAACCATGACCGTTGCACCTGAGATGGTCGACTCCGCTGGCACAATCTATATTGTGCATAAGGGTGACTTGCAAGTCAACTTTCCTTTTTAATTTACAGTAATGTAATTTCAATATTCATTTATTTTATAATTTAAATAATATTTCAATTGTAGGTTCTACCCTTTCAAAACACTCATGACGTAGATCATGGAGATCATTTGGAGCTTATATTATCAGCCATCTCACTCATGGAAGTAGAACCTGATTGCAAATTAAGATATTTATTTTAGGGGGTTTGAGGTATGATATTTTAATTTGAAATAGAATGTTATTTTATAATTTTCTTACTAATCAAACTTACATGAATTCTAATTTTAGAGGTCGTTCTACTAGCTGTTGGAACATGACTAACAGATCCAACAGATTTTTGAGATTCACGACAGACACAGGTTCGGGGATATGTTCACTAGAGTTTGGAAGAAGGGACAGAGGCCCTCATGGGTTTGAGAGGAAGCCTGGGCCGAGTTAAACAGATCATAGGCCTCTACATAATACAAAAAGAAGAGGTAGACAAACCATAAAAATCAGATGACGAAGTGTGCTAGAGGGGCCACACTCCACATTAGAGGTTTGATCACCTACAAAGAGCACTACCAGAGACTGGTAATATTATCTAAAAATTTAGAAGCTTATATATTTAGGTAATTATGCGACTCTTATATTTATCTGATCATGTATACATGCCAATTTTGAGGTGTGGATGCATGCGACGAGGAAGAAGAAAGGGAGAGTGTACAACCTAGGCGCAAAGTGGGTAGCAATTGAGGTCGAGCGCTTTTATAGTTGTGGGTGGCCCTAGCTTGTTATAGACTCAGCATGAGGAGTTTGTCAAGTGGGTCTTGATGTTGAATGAAGAGTTTTGACAAGTGTGTGAAGGCCAACATATGGCTGCAGATAGTCTAGCACGCCTGACGAAGAGTTTGATCGCCAGAGCAAGTGGGATATGAGTGCTGGTGAGGAGGATGAGGAGGAGCAGTATCATGAAGATGAGAAGCAAAATTAAAATTTTTATTATGTGTTTGTTGATGTTCCTTTGATATAGGAGTTGATTATATATATAGTTTATTTCTTTCTAATCAAACATTCAATTTCTATAGTTGTGAACTTTGAACACTTCGACTTGTTCTTTAATTTAATTTGGTATCATTATTTAGATATGTAGGAGATATCTTTTATCAGTTCTAACAATAAATGTCCTATGATACTTGTGTTTTTNATATATATATATATATATATTACAGGTTTACGTCAGGTTAGTGTCTGACTATTCTGACGCAACCACAATAATAATCTGATTGATGTTCGCTGTCGCTTATCTGACACTTTAGCATTGAAACTAGGTGATGCTAATTAGTGTCGCCATTGGTCGACTCTAATTAGTGTCTGCTAGTGGTGACGCTAATACGTAGTTAATCTAGAGTTGCTTGTTTTTTCAATTATAGCGACAAAATTTTGAGAGTAAGCAAAAATCTGACGCAAAATCAATTAGTAATGTGATGCGCAAATTTGTTGTGTTTTTTTTGTAAATATTTTTCATTATTATAAAACACACACACGACAGTGCTAATAATAAATATACACTTAAAATCCAAATAAAAATAGTTTTAGTAAAAGTAATTTTATCTTTTAAAATTTTTAAACTGAAAAACTCGTAATAATAATGCAAATATGTGTATTGTTAAAGTAATAAAGGGCTCTAATGAAGTCTAGATATTGATCCCATGGGGAAGTTGCAAATACTTATGAATAAATTCTTATGATTATAATTTAAAACACAATTCAAACTACAAAACTACTAAACTAATTGCTAAACTTTAAAAGTAAAATTTTAAAAACTAAACAAAGTTTCTGTGATGAAGAGTTCAAATTTAAGAAAACATCCTTCCCCTTTACAATGAGTATATGGATTGTGAAGAAATTAAAATCATTTAAAAATATATATATAATTGTATTGTGCCAAATAGGAGCAATCATATTTTTTACCCTTTTTCAAGTGCATAAAAAACATTGAATAATCAAGAGTTTGGACCCTAATTCTGTGGTTAGGTTAAGAGGATATCGACTGAGGGCTAATAATCTCGCATTAGTTTTCAATCAACTGGATCAAATTGAGGATTTTAATTTGTCACCTTAAAATCTTCAATTTTGCATCCAACAAAGTATATTTTTCTATGTACTGGCACTCAACCACATGGACAGCATTCTCACCCATGAAATTGAATGTGACTCTCACCATGTTATAGAAATCATAGTTTTTTGGAACATATGTTTCTCAACAAATTTTTTAACATTTCAATTGGTCAGATCGAAAAGGAAATGAAGATCGGGGTTCAGATCATTACAAATTATTGACATTTAAAATCGTATAAAACAAAATCAATTCTTCACAAAACCATATCTCAAAGCAGTGAGATGAATAAAGAAGACTACTCAGAATTTATGAGAAGAAAACGATAAAACACAGATTTCATATATACAAAATAAAAAAATAAAAGACACATCTTATCTCACAATCCTTCTTAAGCAAATCCTAGAAGTTTTCTTTAAGCATTTTGCCTCTTTACAAGCACTCTCAATTGTCTCTTGGAATTGTAATGATGAAGAAATATGTCACTTTCCCTCTCCTCTTACAACCCTTGAAGAAAATTTCCAAGTCCTTAACTTTCTCTCTCTCCACTAAACTCTCTCTCTCTCTCTCTCGCCACCCCTTACATGCCACACACCACCACCCTTCAGCCCTAGACTTCCCTCTCTTTTATTAGAGGCTGCCTCCCTAAAAAAAATTCAAAATTCCCTCCAAAATTCTATCCAAAAGTCAAACCTTTTGAATTCCAAAAGACATGTCTATTGATTCAACAAACATGTTCCTTCACTAAAGAGCCTTCCAAAGTGTCTAGATGCATTGAATCGCTCCATGGGGCATTTGAAACATCTGTAGCCTTCAAAATTTGTGCAAAATTTGTACTGAACCACCTTAATTCATCAAAACTCATTTCTGATGACTCAAGCGTTGATTATGGCGCTTCAAGCGCCAAGTTGCTCAAATCCGTGTTGTTTTGGGTTATGGCTCTTCAGGTGTCGAGTCTGGCACTTCAAGTGTCGGCTCTCTGTAAAATGATGCTTCAGGCGCCAACTCTCTATAAAGTGGCGCTTCAGGCGCCTTAATCACAAAATTCGCTATTTTGGCTACAAATTTTGTCTTTTTTGCTACTTTTACTTCAAATGCCTAAAATTATCACAAAAATAAGCATAAAATGTATACTTAAAATAACACATTATTTTGGTATATCATGATGTTGATTTTAATATCAAAATTATTTTGACGCTAACGTGTAAGATGCCCGATTAGCTTCGAAAATGTTCGATGATAATTGAGGTTTTTCTTGTAGGGAGAGATATTTTGGGATAATGCATTCCCTAGCTGGAGGTGGACCTCCAAACACCCAAAATGTTGTTTGATCAATAGTTTAGACCCAACAATATCTTGGTATTAGAAGTCCCCCATTCTTTCTACCCTTGAGCCGCTTAACAACCTTAGGGTCTCGGTTCTTCTTCTCGAGGGTTTTGTTTCCTGTGGAGCTTGCGCTCATCCCTTGAGTATCCTATTCGTCAATTCCGCAATCTGACCCATTATTTGGTCTCTAAGTTCTTTAATTTACTATTGCACAAATTTCCTTGTGCACTCCCTATTTGATGTGTCTTCTAGAAGATTTTTTTTTGTGAAGTGCTCATATTTTATTTGATGTCATGATTCATGTTTATCATACCTTTTAGAATATTGAATTCATAATTGTCCAGTGTTTCACACCTAAGTTTTAGAGCATAGAATGGATAAGAGAAACAGAAAGAAAGAGAGTGCACAATAACAAAATAGTTTTGATAGAGTTAATTCAATAGTCCTTTATTGTAGAAATGAACCATATTTATAGATTTTGGGTTTCTAATATAAATTTACATATTTGTCCCTATTTTAATAGGGGCGTTACAAGATATTATGACACATTTTCATATTTGCAACCAACTGTGACACCCTTATGTATTCATAACCGATGTTATCATCGTTTCGTATTCATAAATGTTTGAAGAGGGGCATCGAATGAATTGATAACCTTATCCCCTGGTTGAAAGGAAGCCTTTAATCGGTCCGTAGACATTTGATCATCTAAAAGGTTATTGATCGGCCTTCTCAAGAGAGAATTCTGAGAGGAGGCCCTTCTGTCATTGGGATAAATTGGGTCGTTAGGCAGAGGGTGTACCACCATAACCTGACTGGTAGCTCTCATTGGATAAGGAACTTTCTCAAAGTGTCAGAAAGGCGTTCCATTGGGGCTCTTTGGTCATTGTATGAGGAGTTCTAGAAATAGTTGTGGGAGCTCATCTTGAATGATTGTCCCTTAGATTGGGCTTCTTCTATTTTTTCATTTGGTTGTGCTTTCGGTCGGTCGACTTATATTTTCGACCAAAGGAAACAACGCTTGAAGCTTCTGCCTTTTGACTATCTCAATGCACTATCCTATGGTTTTTATAAGCAACATCATTGGATTTTCTCAAGAAACATGCGAACATATTTTTGATGTACACACATGGTCTCGTTTCTTTATATATATATATGAATTATGAGAAGAGGCTCTGTCAGTGTTATGATAAATTGGGTCGTCAAGCAGAGGATGTACTACCGTAATCTAATTGGCTGTTCTTATTGGACAATGAGCCTTCTAAGAGGGCAGAAAGGTGTTCTTGGGGCCATTTAGCCATTTTATGAGGAGTTTCAAAATTGGCTGAGAGAGTCAGTTATAAACTACTGTCTCTCAAATTGGGCTCCTTCTATTTTTTCATTCGGCCAAGCTTCTGTTCAGCCGGCTCATAGTTCCGACCGAGGGAAACGACGTTTGATGTTTCCGTCTTTTGACTATATGGATGCATTATCATCCGGTGTTTATAAGCTATAAGACCCATTGAATTTCTTTGAGATTCACGCGAACATATTTTTGATGTACAAAGATGTTATGTGGAGACAGTTACTAAGAAAAAAAAAATAAAAAATAATAACTTACCTACGCCCGACTCCCGCTCTCGATTTGCAAAACATGTCATGCCTTCTTCAGTTTGAGAAACATAAACTCTCCTCCCGTATCCACCTCTCTTGTTCGCGAAATAGAAACTCTGTCTCCATCTCTCGTAAAACCAGAAGGCTTCCCTCCCGACAATCCGTCTCTCGCGAAATAGGAAATCCTCTTCCGTATTTGCCCATGCCTCCTTCAGTTGGTGAAAGATTCTTCTTGTGCTTGGCAGAAGGAAGAAGTAGAATGTGCTCTTCTTGATTTCTTCTTGTTGGCTTGCAGCAGAGGAGAAATAGGTTTTTCTCTTGTACGTTTTTCTTCTTCTTTAGTGTATCTCGGTTTAGAGAGAGAAGAGTGAAGAAGTGAGAGAGAGAGAGAGAGTTCGCTCTTGTAATTAGAGAAGATCCACTGGTGTAAATTTTACAATTGATAAAATCCTCTGCAAGTCCGTGGATGTAGCCAATTTGTCGAATCACGTAAATTTGTGTGTTCTTCTGTGTTGTTTTCTGGTGTGAATTTTTTCGTTCTATTTTTCACTTCGTCATCGATCATTCTATTTAAATATACCACAACAACTGGTATCAGAGTCAATTGTTGAAAATGAAGTGAAGGTTTTAGGGATCGAGAAGTTCGATGACACAGATTTTGGTTACTGGAGGATACAGATAGAGAATTACCTCTTTGGGAAGAAACTTCATCTTCCGTTATTGAGGAAAAGACCTGAAAGAATGGATGAAGCTGAATGGAATCTGTTAGATTGACGAGTTCTGGGGGTTATTCGATTGACCATATCAAGGTTCATTGCACATAACGTCGTCAAGGAGAGGACGACTACAAATCTTATGGCAGCTCTACCAGGTATGTATGAAAAATCATCGGCGAATAATAAGATATATCTGATGAAGAAGTTATTCAATTTGAAAATGACGTCTGTTATACAAAACCTGAATGATTTCAATACTATCACAAATCAATTATCGTCTGTGAAAATTGAATTTGATGATGAGATACGTGCACTAGTTTTGTTGGCTTCATTGTCAAATAGCTAGGAAGCTATGAGAATGGCAATTAGTAATTCTGTAGATAAATCAAAATTGAAATATGAAGATATTCGTGATTTGATTTTAGTTGAGGAGGTGCGCAGGAAAGATTTTGGCAAGATCTCAGGTTTTAGTTTGGCACTAAATGTTGATTTCAGAGAAAGATCACATGACAGGAACTCAAATAGGGAAAGATCAAAATCAAAGAATAGAAGCAAGAGCAAGTCAAGGCCTAGTAAACAAGTAACTTGCTGGAATTGTGGTAAAACTGACCACATAAAGAGGAACCGCATGATTCCTAAGAAGGAGAATGACAGTGAAAATGTGGTAACTAAAGAATCACACGATGCACTACTACTGACAGTTCATAGTTCTGTTGATGACTGGATACTGGATTCAGGGGCTTCTTTCCATACAACTTTCCATCGAAAATTGATGTGGGACTATGTTGGAGGTGAATTTGGAAAAGTATATCTGACAGATGGAGAAGCTCTGAACGTAGTAGGAATGAGAGATATTGACATTGCACTTTCAAACAAGAACAAGTGGACTCTAAAAAAGGTCAGATGCATTCCTGAACTGAAGAAGAACCTTATTTCTATTGACAGCTTGAAGAACGTGGACATTAAGTAGTTTTCTCAGATAGCACCTGGAAGATTACTAAAAGAGCATTAGTACTGGCTCGGGGTAAGAAAACATATACGTTATATATGACTACTGGTTTAATTAACAGTGTTGATATTATTGTTGTAGAGAGCACAATAGAGATGTGGCATTGCAGACTTGGCCACATGAGTCAAAGAGGTATGAAGGAACTTCAGTCCAGAGGGAAGCTACCAGAACTGAAGCAGTTGATCATGACATCTGTGAGAGTTGCATTATGGGGAAGCAGAGAAAGGTCAATTTCTTGAAAGGTGGCAGGATGTCAAAGGTAGGAAAACTGGATCTAATACACACAGATGTGTGGGGAACTTCTCCAGTAGCATATCTTGGAGGCTCTCGTTAGGACATCTCATTTATTGATGATCATAGCATAAAGGTATGAGTTTATTTCTTGATGAATAGATCTGATGTATTCAATGTATTCAACACTTGGAAGGTCATGGTTGATACAGAGACATGCTTAAGGCTGAAATGTCTGAGGTCTGATAATGGAGGTGAGTGCATTGATGGTGGGTTCAAGGAGTACTATGCAGCTCAGTGAAACAGAATGGAGAAGACCACTCCAGGGACACCACAACAAAATGGTGTTGTAGAGCGCATGAACAAGACCATTAATGAGCAAGCTAGAAGCATGAGACTGCATGTCGGACTACCGCCTACTTTTTGGGTAGAAGCGGTTAGTACAACAGTTTTATTTGATCAACAGGGGGTCATCTATTCCAATAAACTGTGAATTACCTAAAGAAGTATGGAGTGAGAAAGATGCAAAAAGGAGCGAATTTGGAGCGAAAAGGACCAAAATGTGCAAAATTGAACTAGGGCGTCGACGACGCCATCGACCCCGCCGACGGCGAGATTTTCCCGAGACTCCAGAACTAATTCATTAAGAAGGTCCGCCAACAGCACTCTCGAGGCCGCCGACGGCGAGCTCGGCGGTTATGCCCAATCAGGCTTTTGGATAAGGCCAAATTTTGAAGGGATGCTTAGACAACTTTTTGAAAAGCTCATCCACAACTTTAAAAGAATATTTTGGCCAAAAATTGAAGAGGNACTAGAAAAAAATATGTTGAGATTTTTATACCTATTTTATACTATTTTTGATGATATTGTACTTTAAAGAAATGTATTTTTGATTTTTTATTGCAGAAATGATGAATTAGGGTCATTGGAGCAAAAAGATGCAAAAAAGAGTGAATTTGGAGCGAAAATGGCCAAAATGTGCAGAATTGAACTAGGGCGCCGACGACGTCATTAACCCCGCCGACGGCAAGATTTTTCTGAAACTCTAGAATTAATTCATTAAGAAGGTCCACCGACTGCGCCCTGGAGGCTGCTGACAGCGAGCTCGGCGGTTATGCCTNAGTGAATTTGGAGCGAAAATGGCCAAAATGTGCAGAATTGAACTAGGGCGCCGACGACGTCATTAACCCCGCTGACAGCAAGATTTTTCTGAGACTCTAGAATTAATTCTTTAAGAAGGTCCACCGACGGCGCCCTGGAGGCCGCTGACAGCGAGCTCGGCGGTTATGCCTAATCAGGATTTGGATAAGGCCAAATTTGGAAGTGATGCTTAGGCAACTCTTGGGAAAGCTCATCCACAACTTTAAAAGACTATTTTGGCTGAAAATTAGAAGAGAGAGAGAGTTCCTGGAGGTTAGAAAGGTTTCCATAGTGTGTAAAAATTGTGAGGAATTCTTTGAGAGATTGTAAGAGTGGAGGAAAAGTGAGAGATTTCTTCCTCTTTGCTGCTTCGAAGAGGAATTTTGTGTGTTGTAAAGAAAGAAAGAGATTCAGAGGAACTTCGAGGAGTGTTCCTGGGGAGAAATTAGAGATAAGTTATTTACTTTTTGTAGTTTGTACGACTTTGATTTTATATATTAATTCCANGATTCAGAGGAACTTCGAGGAGTGTTCCTGGGGAGAAATTAGAGATAAGTTATTTATTTGTTGTAGTTTGTACGACTTTGATTTTATATATTAATTCCGACTTTTGTTGTGTTTTCCCCATGAGATCTGAGTAATTTTCTCTGTCTTTCTCCTTGTCTTGAGATTTGTGAAATGATGATTTGAATTGGTGAAGCCATGAAAATGTTTAAGAAATTGTGATGATCTTTTCATTTTGATCTTAATTTACCTTCAATTTGGCCAACTGATTTGTTAAAATATGTTGAGTTTTACAACTAAAGTGAGGATTATATCCAAGATTCGGGGAGGTCAAAGCCCTTGGAAGTTGAGTGCAATAAATGAGGAAATAATATTATCGGGCATAAAATTGGAGATTTTAGAGTGACAGACGAAAAATCCTCAATTTAGTCCTATCATTTGGGTGTTGAAGTGTAGATGTTAGTCCTAAGGCGAGGGAACGTGAGAGCTCTGAAGTGAGAGCCGGTATCCTACCAACCTAGCCGTAGATTCAGTAAACAAGCGTAGGACCAGTCAATGTCTTTTATGCCTGAACCAAAGGGTAAAAAATATGTATGCTGCACAATATAATTTAAAATGATTCACTTATCCATTCACTATAATTTCTTGACAAGGAGAAGGATGATTTCTTATATATTGAATATCACAGTCCATTCACTATAATTTCTTGACAAGGAGAAGGATGTTTTCTTATATATTGAATATCACATTAAAAACCTCAATCCATTCAATATAATTTCTTGACAAGGAGAAGGATGCTTTCTTAGATATTGAATATCACAAATTAAACCTCCATTCACTATAATTTCTTGACAAGGAGAATGATGTTTTCTTATATATTGAATATCACATTTGAACTTCACTATAATTTCTTGACAAGGAGAAAGATGCTTTCTTATATATTGAATATCACATTAAAAACCTCATTAGCTATAATTTCTTGACAAGGAGAATGATGTTTTTTCGTATTGAACTCACATTAGATCATTTCCACTATAATCTCCTTGACAAGGAGAATGATGTTTTCTTATATATTGAATATCACATTTAAACCCTCATTAGTATCATTAGTTATTTAATAGTTATTAAAATTACATATTTATTTTAATTGTAAACCTTCATTAGTATCATTTGTTATTTAATAGTTATTAAAATTACATATTTATTGCAATTGTCTATTAATGACAGATAAACAAATTGAACTTCGTTGTTGTGATTAAAGTATTACTTTTTCTAAAATCTTAATTCGTAGATCTAATCGTACTCCCTCTGGGATCGATATCTNTTTAAACCTTCATTAGTATCATTCGTTATTTAATAGTTATTAAAATTACATATTTATTGCAATTGCCTATTAATGACAGATAAACAAATTGAACTTCGTTGTTGTGATTAAAATATTATTTTTTCTAAAATCTTAATTCGTAGATCTAATCGTACTCCCTGTGGGATCGATATCGAGGACTCCATTAGAGCCATATATTATTTGAGCGATACGTATACTTGTGTTGATAAGTGTGAAANGTATAATTGAAGATTTTAGAGTGACAGACTAAAATCCCCAATTCGGTCCTGTCGTTTGGGTGCTGAAGTGTAAATGTTAGCCCTCAGGCGAGGGGAACGTGAGAGCTCCGAAGTGAGAGCCGGTATCCTCCTAACCTAGCCGCAGATTCAATAAACAAGCGTATGATTAGTCAATGTTATTTATTCCTGGACCAAAGGGTAAAAAATATGTATGTTTCTATTTAACACAATATAATTTGAACTTATTCACTTTATCCCTTCACTATAATTTCTTGACAAGGATAATGATGCTTTCTTATGTATTGAATATCACATTTAAACTTGTATTAGTATCATTCGTTATTTAATAATTATTAAAATTACATATTTATTGCAATTATCTATTAGTGATATTTGAACTTCGTTGTTGTGATTAAAGTATTGCTTTTTCTAAAATCTTAGTTCGTAGATCTAATGCTACTCCCCGTGGGATCGATATCTAGGACTCCATTAGAGCCCCATATTACTTGAGCGATGCATATACTTGCGTTGATAAATGTGACTTTACAATTATTGAATATTTATTACGTTCATATTTATCTTCTATTTTTAAGCATATGTAAAGTCGCGGTCAGAACTCTCCTCCCATCTCGCCTCTCTCATTCGCAAAATAGAAGCTCAGTCTCCGTCGCTCGTGAAACCAGAAGGCTTCCCTCCCGACAATCCGTCTCTCGCGAAACAGGAACTCCTCTTCCGTCTCTGCACACACCTCCTTCAGTTGGTGAAAGATTCTTCTTGTGCTTGGCAGAAGGAAGAAGAAGAAGGTGCTCTTCTTGATTTCTTCTTGTTGGCTTGCGACAGAAGAAAAATAGGTTTTTCTCTTGTATGCTTTTCTTCTTGTTCAATGTATCTCGGTTTAGAGAGGAAGAGTAAAGAAGTGAGAGAAAAAATTCGCTCTTATAATTGGAGACAATCTACTGGTGTAAATTTCTCAATTAGTAAAATCCTCTGCAACTTCGTGGATGTAGACAATTTGTCGAACCACGTAAATCTGTATGTTCCGTTGTGTTGTTTTCTAGTGTGAATTTTATCGTTCTATTTAAATATACCACAACAAAAGATGATCTCTATTTATGTTTTCTAATCATATCAATAAAATAATAATATTAATGTTAATCTAACTTAAAAACTTTAGTTCAGTGATCATCCCAGTATATATATTCATACAGCCGATATGCCGATTATCCTATTATATATATATATATATATATATATATATATATATATATNATATATATGTATAGTCTGGGGCTCATATAACCATTTTTATATACTCCGGTATTAGACATATAGAGGGGGAAGAACCAAATGTCCTATCATATAAAAAGATCTTTTTGTTTATAGGATAGGGAAAGTAACGAAGAAAAAAAAATTACTTTTAACCTTGTTTAAAGGAGAGTTGTATGGGCTATTTTAGAAATTATACTTCTGTGAAGCTAGGGTCTTGTTGTCCTTTGGCTCGATCGGTTGGGACTGAAGAGGTGAAATGATTAGTGTTGTCGGCCATCCTGCTAAATAGGGACCATTGATCAGTCGATTTTTCTGGTAAGGGGGCTCGGCTAGACTGTTGAAGATTGTCGGCGAGACTAATCTGGTCGGTTGATGTTAGCTAGTTGGATGCATTAGGTCGGTTGTTAATATTCAATTATAGCGGGAGAAGTTCCTACCGGCTGAGCTAACTTAAGCCTTCAAAGGAGTTGGGTGTGTATAATTGAGTCGGTTCAGAAGATTTGTGGATGGCGTCACCCGATCGATTTTTCTAGTTTGTCGAATCGCATTATAGTGGGTCAAGCTTTACCGTGTCATTCTTTCTTGGGCTATTTGATTTTCTTGAGATTCGTACTGACACATTTTTGATGTACATATTTAATTCTCTGATTCTGTTGCTTCATGAAAGTTACGTTGCGATGAAAATAAGAGAAGTTAATGCAAAAAAGTGAAAAATATTTATGATCACTTAATATTGTAATAATTGAACTCCCTTTGAATTCCAAGCAACGAATCCTATATATTTGGAGTGAGGGTTGCACTTTTCCAATCTTGTGTGGTTCAATTCTTTTTCATTTTGAAAATTACTTGGGTCACTTTATGTCCCTTAGAGAGTTGCTAACTGAAGAGGCTTCCTCATCAAGTATCGGAACTTCTGGTGTTCACTAGAAAAGCTCTCCCAAGACACCAAATTTATTTCGACTGAGTGGGAAGGAAGAAGAGGAATTTGTGATCAAAATGAAGGAATTAGGCAAGCTACTTGGCATTCCTTTCATCGATTCTGGGTCGAGAGGTGAGGCCAGTTGGTTATCATCTATTTCCTTATCATATTTTTTCATTGAGGCCAATGACGAGGAGGAATCTAACCTCCTAGATGAAACGACTCCCCATCAATAGGGAAAAGCTTCTGCCAAGGATGTCTCCCCATCACCTCCTCCTTAGCTAAAATGTATGGATTCTCCTTTGAGGGGGATTCCTTCATGGAGGAGGACACCAATGTTTGGTATCTTTGTCTAGCACCACACCATGTTAGATACTAAGAGAGATTGATATACGGAGATGCCCGCAGTGATGAAATAACCATATCTTCTAGTGAAGGTGGTTTGATCTGCGAAGGGCTACTACAGTGGCTGGGCAGAGTAGACTTTGGTCAACTTCGCTATTGATGCTACCTGATGGCGTGGTCGGCCACAAACCACTAAGTGAAATCCTTCTGATGGATGGAGGAGAAGTCGGTGGCTGTTGAGCGAAAGATGACGGTCGCCTAGAAGCGTAACTAGAAAAAAGGGTCATCTAGACAAAGAAGAGGTTGAGGTTCTCTAGTGAAAGTAGAGAGAAAGAGGAAAAGGAACATAGGGAGATTGTCATGTTCTTGGAGGAGGAAAACAAGAAGATGAAGGCGGCGAGGGCCAGGATGGTGATTGCCAAGGAGCAAGTTAAGCGGCTTTCCCAATAAATCCAGGCAGGCATGCCCTTAGCTACCAACAACTTTGTTAAAGAGGGCTTGGTCAACCCCATGGTGTCTAATATGAGGCAGCTTGTCACCCTTCTCTCTGACCAAGAGGATGAAAACAATAAATCTAGAGGAGCGGCTAGAGGAGGTAGCAACGATGGTGGATTAACAGCTTCTTAGACCTCTTTTTTAATATGCATGCACATAGGAAGAAATTTTGTTTTGCTCGACTGCAGCTGGTTGAATTGTATATTAAAAAAACCTTGTATATAATGTTTTTTATAGTGGAAACCTTTTGTAGTTTTTATGCATGTGTTGATTTACCTTTGTCATATTTTACTTTACTGCTCGATTGTTTGTGTTGTTATCCATGGTAAAATAATCATTTTTGAGATTTTTTCTGTTGTTCTTCATTTGTATTAACCTGTCGACTCAAGTTTTAAACTACGTGTGGCTTGTTTATTTGATTTGATTGTCGTCTGAGTCGAAATGCACCTTTCTCCAGGACTTCAGCGGATCTTATCATTACCTTTGTCTCGGTAATCACCAAGACTTGCTATTGGGTGATTTGGGTTGTAACCTTCATGGAGCTTGACGATATTAAGGAGGAAACTACCTCCAAAGCTTTATTCGTGTCAAGTTTTGGTACATGATATTTTTTATGCTTGGTGTTTTCAATTTTCATGCAAATTGTCGGTCAGACGTTAGTCGTCGCTATTGGTCAAGCTTTAAGGTTATGCCGCTCGGGTTTCTTGTGTTGTTGTCGGATTTTAGAAAAAAATTATACTGATCAGACATCTTGTTTTGTTGTCAATTCTTGTTATTGATGCTTAACTCACATCATACACTTTCTAGGTCTCGATTGCTTAGTCAGATTTTCTCTGTCAGGATTACCCTTTGTGTTAGGCTTATTAAGCTGATCTTATCATTACTTTCACTGGTGTAATCACCAAAGCTTGCTTCTGAGGTGATTTCTTGCTACGTTTCATGTAGCTTGTCTTTACTAGGCAGGGAACCACTTTCATAGCATTATTCAGTTCAAGTTTGGTAATCCAAGTTCAAGATGCGGGAGCTTCGGGGATTGCTTTATGTATTTTTCCAACCGGATGTCTTTGGCATTGCTTGCGGTTGGCCTTGCTACACAAATTTGAGTTCCCTGAGTGTTCACTATCCGCCGAAGCATATAAACTCCTTGAGTTCCCAAAGTCTTACTTTGACCCCTGGAACACATTAGAAAAGTATGTAATTTCTAACAGAGATAGAATATGATGTTTGAATTGATAACGTCTTTTAGTTTCCAAGCTAGGCGTTGGCTTATGTATCAGATTTGATTTTGTTATTGACATTGTATGGTGGGGGTTGTTCCTTGACTTAGGTTCCCTTAATCGGCCCTCAACAAGTTGGTGCACATAGTATTCTTCGCGTCAGAGTTTATGTTTGAAGCAACGCCAGCCTAGCGGTGTAAGTCGAAAGTTGTCGAGGTGCCATTGACCAGCTTCTGGTAGGGGATTTCTTCGACCATGAGGAGTTAACTATACGTTCCGGGGTTGCTTCTAGCCTCTGAGCTAAGGCCTTTTAGAAGATGACAAAAGTTTGATTTTTCAGCTACTAGATCTATTGCTTTGTAAACTCACTGACGTACTCAATGCTATGAGTGCCTCTGTGGTGGGTTTCTCCTACTTGGTGTTGCTCTTCTTCGTGTAGTAGTATACTCCATGCTCACAACACTTTTCAGGAAGTTGAATTTGAATTTGTCCAGGATGCACAACCAAGCGATTAGAGCATTTGAAGAAGAGAAAGAGATAGAGAAAGGGAGAGCAAAAGAAAGGTGTGTGTAGCAACTTGCCCCTCTGGTGCAAAATAGGATATTCACGAGCTCTTGTGACCTTTCTTATATAGTTGATACAGGAAGGGGGAATAACCAAAATTGTTATTTCATGAAAAGACTTCTCTATTTATAGGAGTGGGACATAAATGAGGGAAAATCACATTTCTGGCCTTACTTTAAGGAGGATTGTACTGATTATTCTATGAATTATACCCCTGTGGGTCTAAGGTCATGATGTCGATTCTTTAGGTAAGGTCGGCCCAATCGACAGGGGTCAAAGAGACGAAATGATTAGTGTTACCAATCGGCCCGCTGAATGAGGACCATCAATCAGTCGATTTTTCAGGTAAGGTCGTCTGGCTAAACTACTAAAGGTAGTCAGCGGGACTAAACTGGTTGGTTGATGTTTGCCGATTGGATGCATTGGTTCGCTCGTCAATCTTCAACCAAAAAAATTCTCGTCGGTTGAGTAAATTTAAGTCTTCAGAGCATTTGGGCCTGTATCCTTGAGTCAATTTGTGGCTACCGTCAGCCATTACTTCTTCAGATTTACTGGGCTGCTTCTCGGTGGGTCCAACTCTGCTATATCATTCTGTATCGTCCCATCGAATTGCCTCAAGATTCACGCGACACATTTTTTTACATAAACACAAATATTTTCTCAACTAAACTTTATATAATCCTTAGGCATAAAATTATATTGATGATTAGGCTCCACAACTTCTTTAAACATCTACAAAAAAAAAAAACAATTTTATTAATTTTGATGATTCTTTAATCATTGGATGGCACATTCATCTCCTCAAATATTTTAATATCATCAAGCTAATGTCATGTATTCTTGTCGTACTGAAATCATCTTCTGCTCCTAGCGAAGTCGCCCATTACAAGCTTGAAACGATGACTTGGCCTGTGTTGACAAGTGGGACGGCCATGTTGTCAGTTTTGTATAGAATCTGATTCTTAATTCCAATGCCAAAAAAAATGTACCCTAATTAATACCTCTTCAATTTCAGACATAAAATAATAAATAAATAAATAGATTAAAAATGGTATCGTCTGCAAACCTGGCCATATGTTGATCACTAGTGCGCGGCCGGCTGCGGCTGCATGTATAAATAATTGTATGCGGGTGGGTGGCCAGCATTGTGAGCTGAAGAGGAGCTTTAGGAGATTCATGGAAAAGACTGCAGCTTCTTTTCGTTCCCATGAGCCTTTATCGCAGGACAACGAAAAGAACTTCTCAGATGGGTGGATAGGTAAATAAAATTTTCATATATATATATATTTTTTTTCTTTTTCGTATTTAAGGGCCCGTTTGGGGCAGCTTATTTGGTGCGGCGGCGTTCTGAAAACGCACCTGGTCTGTTTGGGTAAACTGCGTTTTGGCAGCTTATTGGTTTTCAAAACTCTAAAAACAGTGTTTTCACACCGCATCTATCTAGGTGCGGTGGCAGCTTTCTGACTGCGGGTTGGGTTTTCCAAAAAAATAAAAATTTGTAATAGCCACCGTACATAGCTTATCAGTGGATTATTTTCAATCAGTTTATCAGCAGATTATTCAATAAACTACAGCTGCGCCCAAACAGATCCTTATGCTTCATAACTTAGAGAATATTCGATCTTATGTGTCGCCGTATGATGATGCATATACGTTATAAATTATAGGAAAATAGTTTTTTGAGCTTGATAAGAAATGTGTTTGTCAAAGTAATTGTTAGATTGCATGTAGGATTGAATGTTATGTGATTGGTGATTATAATGAGAAATGGTTTTATGTGTGGAGTGAAATATTATCGTCTCCTTTCTGAAGTTTTCATATGTGAAATATGCAAGGTCATATTAAAAAAATTATTCTTGTGTTATATGCTTTTATGTGTATGATATGATCTTCGATTTTAATCATACTAAATAGGAGTGATCATACATGGCCTATGGATGCAAAATAATTGANCTCAAATTAACCTACCAATTGAACTCAAAATCACTTCAACCCTCCACCAAAAATCTTCATAACAATCATCTAAGAAATGTTGATCAATCAATTGGGTCAGTTGACATGGCTAACCTAGCCCAAACCTAAGCTTTGATCACTTGAACCCACATTGAATCCATGCATTAAAGATGGTCAAACCACCTTAAAGCAATCAAATTAACTCCACCTCAGCCATTGGTTAGACCTTAAGACTGAGCCAAAATCCATCTAACCCAAGATAGATGAGCCATGGACCAAAATTCCCCCAAATTAAGGGATCTTATTTCAAAAAATACACGTGTTTAAGATACCCTTATCAAAACAAAACCCCATTGCATTAAATTGCTATGACAGATTCCCCTGGATGCCCTGAGCACCTAGCCACCTCCCCCTGCCATGGTCGGCAGGCCTAGTCGCCAGAGAAGCTCAAAACCAAGAGCCACCCCATGGAACTTCACCCAAATCAAACCTAGAGTCTAGCTCAGCCAAATTAAATTGTAGAGCTCCTCTACCCTCCACCTAAGCAGCACAATGCACCCCCTAATTGGCCATGACAGCCACCACTTAGCAATTTTTATAAAAAGCACCTCCCACTGTAATGGAAAGGGTGCTAAAAATTTCTTAGAGAGACCTCCCTAAACTGGCCACAGAGCTTCCTTAAGATCCCCTCAATGCATTCTAACTGTTTTCCCTCATCAATTTCCACTGTCGGAGTTCAAATTTGAGCTTGAAATCTTTCCAAAAATTAGGACAGAGCCCAATACACTTCCACAGTCTACCAAATTCAAATTAACTTCACCCAAACCTTCACAACAGTGAAAGAAGCTTAAGCCCCATCAAATTCCCCTCTCACAGAGCGTCAACCATAGCTCTAGACCAACACCCAAATCTGGTCGTGATCAAAATCATACCTAGGCCTTACACTAAGACCAGAGACTCAATCCCTAGCCTCCTTGGATCACAACGAACGTGCCAAGACTCTCTGATCGAAGCTTCACTTCTCAGAGTAAACGTATAAAATCTCTCCCCCTCCCGAGCATCTTTTGATTCTCCATTTGCTTAGAGTTAATTTATTGGCATCATAACCGTTTGGATATGTTCCTCTAGTCTTTTAAGAAAATTTTAATCCAATTTGGTTAAGAAATGAGAGAGATCTTAAGGCTAGAAGATGGATGGTTCTTGGGCTAGGCTATCGAAGACGATGATGGAGCGTCGTTCGATTGGGTGTGTATCGGATGGACGGTCGAGATCAAGCCTATCAGCGCTACAGAACATAAATCGCGGGCCGAGTCAGCGCTAAGGTGGATGGCAGCATCAAATGAGAGCACGCCGCGTGGAGCTTTGGAGTGTCGTGGGTTGATGTGGCTCCGCTCGTTTAAATAGATAAATAGGGATTTAAAAAAATCAAAAAATGATCCCTAACTTTAAAAATTCATATCTTGGTGTAGAAAAATCACAAAAAAAAAATAAAAAACCCCCTTGCTCAGTGAACAGCGGAGAACAATGTGAAAATGATTAGGAGTTTATTTGATGCATATTTTATTTTTAATTAATTAAATACTAATTTGGATGTTTTGATTCTCCATGCATGTTGTAATCACACTATGGCTTGAAATTTTAGCATGTTTTTACCTCTGTCTTAGGGAACATTCCTTAATTTTCCAAAGTCAGAGGAGGTCCCTAGATAGAGAATCATATTTTTCAAATTAATGTGCATTATTTGCTTAAAATAATCATAAAAATTTACGTGTTTCTTAGAAAAGTCCACGAAAATTTTGGAAGGTTTATGTTGACCAGAAAGACTTCAGGAAAATTTCTCATGAGTNACCTCTGTCTTAGGGAACATTCCTTAATTTTCCAAAGTCAGAGGAGGTCCCTAGATAGAGAATCATATTTTTTAGATTAATGTGCATTATTTGCTTAAAATAATCATAAAAATTTACATGTTGCTTAGAAAAATCCACGAAAATTTTGGAAGGTTTATGTTGACCAGATAGACTTCAGGAAAATTTCTCATGAGTCAAGTAATTCAAAATACACCTAATTTTTACAAACCCTAAATCACTAAGATAATTAATTTTGAAAAATACAAACAAAAAAATGACTTAATTTTTTATCTCCACAATTTTTTAGGATCCATAGAACGCACCATAAAAATTCCAAAGCATTTTGAGTTCATTTGGTGACTTAAGTTGATTTTTAAAAATAAATAACATTTTTGGCACTTAAATGATTTTTAAAAATCAAAATTTAACTCAAAAATTTATAAAAACTTTTTTTTGAGATCTCTGTGATCAGGGGTATTTTCTAAAAATAAAATGGAGTTTAAAATAAAAACTTGATTTTTTAACCTATTTTAAATATTTAAATAATTAAAAACCCATAAAAATAAAAAAAATAATAAAAGTCATGGAAATGTTCTAAATTGCTTTCTAAGCACTTAAGAATAATTAGAATATTTTTCCTGATTTTCTAAATAAAGAAACTGAATTTCAAAGCTTAAAAATAATTTTAAAAGACCAAAATGGGTTTTCACTAAGAATAATTTCAATAAATTTAATAAAACTCAAAAAAATACAAAATTTTCTTCTCTGAGTTATATGACCTTAGGAAGATTTTTNTTTTCTAAATAAAGAAACTGAATTTCAAAGCTTAAAAATAATTTTAAAAGACTAAAATGGGTCTTCACTAAGAATAATTTCAATAAATTTAATAAAACTCAAAAAAATACAAAATTTTCTTCTCTGAGTTATATGACCTTAGGAAGATTTTTCAAAAATATAAAACTTAATTTTACCCATTTAAAATATTTTATATTTAATAAATACCTCAGAACTTAAAATAATTCTTAAAATTCAAATAAAATTCAAAAAATCATGAAATTTTGTCCAAAGGCTTCACTAGTTTAATTCTACCTCTAGTAAAAATTTCAAGGGATTAGGATTTACCTTGGTCAAGTTACGAATTTTCTTTGAAAAATCCTATTTTGACATGAAAATAATTATACAAATTAAATTAAATTTTGAAAAATCACATTATCTCCTCTGATGTCTTAATTGACCCATGAATTAACNTAAAATATTTTATATTTAATAAATACCTCAGAACTTAAAATAATTCTTAAAATTCAAATAAAATTCAAAAAAGCATGAAATTTTGTCCAAAGGCTTCTCTAGTTTAATTCTACCTCCAGTAAAAATTTCAAGGGATTAGGATTTACCTTGGTCAAGTTAGGAATTTTCTTTGAAAAATCCTATTTTGACATGAAAATAATTATACAAATTAAATTAAATTTTGAAAAATCACATTTTCTCCTCTGATGTCTTAATTGACCCATGAATGAACTAGGATAAAAATTTCAAAATTATTTGGATTAAATTTGATAATTTATGAAGTGTTAGAGCCTTAAGGGTAAATGTCTAATTTTGGAAATTTAGACTTAATTAACATTTAGGCTTAATTCAAGGAGGGAAATGGGTAACCTCTGATCTTAATTTGGATATTTGAAACACAAAGGGTTAATTGGTAGAAACCAACCTCACTTTCTTAATTGAAAAGATAAATTAATAAATTTTTAAATTATTAGA
>JXCR01031886.1:133331-147545 GCA_002079205.1 Phalaenopsis hybrid cultivar | reverse complement strand
AATAATAATAATAATAATAATAATAATAATAATAATAATAATAATAATAATATTATTATTATTATTATTATTATTATTATTATTATTATTATTATTATTTAAAGTTTTCCACATATTTTTCGCCCGCCCATGATGTTGTAGTTCAATGAACATCCCCTAAGTAAAATCAACGTTCCAGACATACTGGTGTAGTTTGTTTCATCGTTCGGGATCATTTGGACCACTTTTTCAATGATTGAGCTAAAAATAATAATTCGAGCATTTTTAACCCGCCCGCGAAGCCGAAGCGAAATGGACATCCTCCCTCAATGAAATCGACATCCCAGACTCACTCTTGTTGTTCGTTTCACCATCTGGGGTCATCTGGATAACTTTGTTGGTGATTAGGCCAATTTGAACAAAATTTGCTCACAACGCGACACATAATATTTGTTGACTCGATCAGAGTCGTCCTTCATGCATAATATCGACCAACGTTTGCCTAAGAAAAAGCCAAAGCCTAGTAGAATGACAGCGGCTACATGCCCCCCTACACACACCGAAAGGTTTCAATCGAATGTCTCAGGCTATGTGAAACACATGCACAAAGCATTACCCCGATACACTCAGGAAACAACCCTAACATATGACATCAAAAACTAATGCCAACATATATATACGACTGTCATTGACTTATACTATGAAAGATTGAGTTAGGAGACATCTCCTTAATTCGGTTTACTAAATAAAAAAATTAATCTCCATAACCCACTATGGTTGGAATAAGATTAATGAACTTGATTAAATCATGATGGTTCCACAAAGGGCTTACTCCAACACCAATGAATCGAAAAGGCTAAACTTGTAAAAAAGCTGTTAAAGGTCAAACTATGCTTAACCTTCTAAGCTAAGGCATTCAATGGCAGACACAAGTGAGTTTTTGCACAAAACATACACTAGACGTACTAAGCCAAGGTGTAGACTTGAACCATTAGTATTCCACTAGACTGAGGCATATAAGCTCAAGAAAAGTGAAAATTTCAAAAGGTTTTCTTTAGACAAACACATTTGAAAAGGCGCACGTGCCAAATTCTAGATTTACGAGTCTAAATTACTGAGTTTCTTGATTTCAATAATTCAATGAAAGTAACATACTTTGTCAACCATAATAAATCTAATCCACACTAGACTTGGTATGACATTCTAATATCTTGCAGTAGAGTAACTAGGTGGTGCTACACTAAAGTTACTAAATCAAGATGACAACTATTATCATAGCAGAAATTGATAAAAAGTTGACAGACCTGAGAAAGGAAAAGTGGATTTCTAGTGAGTTATACTGATAAAATAATCTTTTAGGGACCATAATTCCTCCTCAGACATACTAACATAAAGAGCCAAATGGACATCAATTTTCAATAAATTGAGACTAATCGACCGGACCACATTGTGATGGTGCCCAATGGGATTCCTTCAATATCAAAGAGTCAAAAATGAAAATGTATAATTATCGAATGGATAAATGAGATATTCTTTACTTAAAGTTACATAATCAAAGGATTGATTTGCATCATCAGTGTTTCACTGCATTACAATCATTCAAACTAGATCAATCGTGATTATTTCACAAAGAGTTTACTCTAACACTGATTGATCGTAAAAAAGGAAAGTGTATGCTTTTCGATGAGTTGACTTAAAAGAGGAGTTATCCTTGTTTAAGATCTAATGATCCAAAGGATTGACTTAAAAATTAAACTTGACTAACCCAAAGCCAATCAAACCCAGATCATATCGTGATGGTTTCATAAAAGGTTTCCTCCAATACTGATGGACCCAAAGCTCAAAATACCTTGAGGAAAAGACTGAACACAACAAACTAGGTCCTAGAATCACAACTTAGTGACAAGAAAGTTCCAACTCCTAATCACATTTAAACTAGAAAACATGGAAACTTACATCCAACTAAAGACATGCACATGGTGATTAGTCCAAGATGGAAGATCACACATACATGTCCCAAGAAAGTGAACTAATCAAAAGATACTCTATAAACTAGAATACATTAGGATGGAAAGCGTCCAAATATTATCCATCATAAGATGACTAGATTAAGATAGAATCCCATTTCCCCAAGAGATAATGAAAGATTATTAGAATGGATGGAAGGCGTATGGCTAACATCCAAATTGAGAGCTGCTCGGAGAAAGATGTACACTTGAATACATTAGGATGGAAAGATTCCAACTAACATACACCCTAAGATGATTAGATTGAGATAGAATCCCACACATGGGCTTTAAATCTATCCAAAAGCTAAGAAAAAATGATTATATTAAAATGGAAAGCGCATGAATAACATCCAAATTGAGTGTTAATCATAGGAAAAATATAACTTGAACACATTATGATTGAAAGCATCCAACTAACATCCACCCTAAGATGATTAGATTGAGATAGAATCCCACACATGAAATTTACATCTATTGATGAGCTAATCAAAGATGATTATATCATAATGGAAATGGTACAACTAACATCCAAACTGAGAGCTAATCACCCGAAACATAAAACTAGAATAAATTAGGATGAAAAGCGTACGATTATCATCAACCCTAAGATGATTATATTGAGATAGAATCCCTCACATGGACTTTACGTCTATCCAAGAGCTAATCAATGATGATTAGATAGAAATGTAAAGCATACAAATAAGATTTAAATTAAGAGCTAATCATAGGATTGATAGAACGTAAATACATTAGGAAGGGAAGCACCCAACTAACATCAACCATAAGATGATTAGATTGAGAAAGAATTCCACACTTGGACTTTACATCTATCTAAGAGCTAATTAAAGATGATTAGATCATAATGAAAAGTGTATGAATAACATAAAAATCAGGAGCTAATCATAGAAAATATATAACTTGAATATATTAGGATGGAAAGCGTCAAACTAACATCTACCCTAAGATGATTAGATTGATTTAGAATCCTAAACATGGAATTTATATCTATTGAATAGCTAATGAAAGATGACTGTATCAGAATGGAAAGAATATGAATAACATCCAAACCAAGAGCTATTTATAGAAAAATATAAATTTAATACATTACGATGAAAAGCATACGACTAATATCCAACCTAAGATGATTAGATTGAGAAAGAATCCCACACATAGACTTTACATCTATCTAAGAGCTCATCAAACTTGAATAGATCAGAATGAAAAGAATATAGCTAAAATTCAAACCAAGAGCTAATAACATGTAATATGATAATTAATTTAGTTTTTTTTTTCAATTTTTGTTTGAAAGATATAATTTCAAAAGAATTCATTTCAAATTTCACTGAGGTTTTCTCGCTCATGGATGAGTTTTGGTTAAATGTTTTATTTTTTTTAAAGATTAGTTTTATGTGTATTTGAAGGTTTTAATAAAATGTTTTTTGGTTGCATCAGGTATAGGTCACATGAAGGAAATTACACCTTTCCTAATAGCAACCCAATTGAAAGGCTTTAATTTTAAGTTTTATCTTCATTTTAAGTTTCAGCCCCAATGTCCATTTTAAAAGTGTAAGTTCTGCTAAATTTCATTTAAATTGGGAGAGATTTAACGCTTCAGCATTAATTCAGTTCAATTTCATTCAAGTTTGGCCTTAAATGAGAATACAAGTTTTCTTCAAAGATTCAAAGATTCAATGATCATTAGATTCTTGTCAAATGCTGAAAGTGGATCTTGTTGAAATGAAATATCATATCATCAAGCACCCAAAAGCAAACTTTTATGATTTTCCTTCACGAATAGACCCAATGTTAACCGTATATAAATAATTATAAGTGCTTTTTCTTTTACTTTGAGATAAGATTTAAGTCAAGTATTGCTCTCCAAATTTTATTTTTAGTTTTCACACATTTTGTGTTTTAATCATTTAGAATGAAGAAGATTAATGATATTTCTTAATATAAGTGTGACCAACACCGTTAATGCTATTGAATAATTATTCAAACCTTTTCAAGACAAGAATCTCAAGGATTCAAGTCATCACCCACAGATATTTGGAAATCAACATTATATAAGGTTCAAAATGTAGAACCCTACAATTACAAATTCCATTTAAATGCTGAAAAAACAATAAAATTTCCATTCTTTAGCATCAAATGATTTGTCCTTGAATGATAATATTGTGTTCAATCTCTAAGAAAAATCATCAAGAAGCTTGCTTCATGTTATGATACATCACAGTGTAATTTGAGTTTAAGGACTATAAATTTTGGGGCAGTTCCGATGTATAGTCAGAACTTTTATGCAGGTTTTCCCCAACCTCCAAAAATAAGTTGATTTTCACTTGAAATCAAAATTTAAGAGGAGGGTCTAGGATTGTATCATCTCATTAAACTGATTAAATTTAGCTCATTTGACTGTTGATATATTTTCTTCATGAAATCTGATACACTAAAAATATATGCATTTTTAGACCCATATTTTATACTCATTTTTTGTGATATTGCACTTTAAAGGAAAGTATTTTTCATGTTTTATTGTGGTTTGTTGATTTTTAGGGCTTGGAGCAAAAAGGATGAAATTTGGAGTCAAAATGAAGTTTTTGAAAAAATTATTCAGCGTTGATGACCCCAGACTGGGCGCCGACAGCACCGTTTGACAGAGAGTATGGATTATTTTCACGGGCCAGTGTTGGTGCAGACCCTGTTTCTAGAAGATTTGATGAATTTGGACGCTTTTTGAAGAGTCTTTGGATGCACCTATTGGAAAACTGACTTTAGGCTTTATTTAGAGCCAAAATTGATCAGAAAAGACTCTCTTTGCTCTCCTCAGCTCGCTCTTAGTCTTTCTTCGCATCTCTTCGCCCTCTTCGCGTCACCATGCATCCTTCCATGCCATTCCACGCCATTAGTCATTTATTTTCTATATAGTTTTGAGTTTTTGCCCATTCCACGCCATTAGTCATTTATTTTCTATATAGTTTTGAGTTTTTGTGGTGAGTGTAAGTGTGAATTCTTCTCTAAGAGTGTTGGAGAGTGAGAAAAGTGAGAGATTTCTTCTTCTTACATTTCTTAAGAGAGGCTACAAGGGATTTGCTTTGAGAAAGAATTTCAGATAAGTGTTGTTTGTTTATTATTGTTGTATGAACTTTCTTTTATATATGAAATTGGTATTTTGTTGTATCTTTCTCATGAAGTCTGAATAGTTTCCTTTATCTTTCTTCTTACTCTGAGATATGGTGAAATGAAGAGATAATTTGGATATGCCAATGTTAAAATATAAAATAAATTGTGATGGTTTTTCAACTTCGCACTTAATTTACTTTTTGATTTAGCCAATTGAATTGTTAAAATATGTTGTGAAACATATGATCAGGGAAATGGACTATGATTTCTACAATAGAGTGAGAATCACATTTAATTCCATGAAGGAGTATTTTTGTTCATAGAATTAAGTGCAAATAAATAGGGAAATCTAAATTGTTGGGTGTAGAATTGGATATTATTAAAGTGACAGACTAAAATCCCCAGTTTGATCTTAGTGTTTAAGAACTAAAACAAGAGTTAGCCTTCAGGGGAACNTTTCATCGTTCGGGATCATTTGGACCACTTTTTCAATGATTGAGCTAAAAATAATAATTCGAGCATTTTTAATCCGCCCGCGAAGCCGAAGCGAAATGGACAGCCTCCCTCAGTGAAATTGACATCCCAAACTCACTCTTGTTGTTTGTTTCACCATCTGGGGTCATCTGGATAACTTTGCTGGTGATTAGGCCAATTTGAGCAAAATTTGCTCACAACGCGACACATAATATTCGTTGACTTGATCAGAGTCGTCCTTCATGCATAATACCGACCAGCGTTCGCCTAAGCAAAAGCCAAAGCCTAGCAGAATGACAGCGACTACATGCCCCTCTACACACACCGAAAGGTTTCAATTGAATGTCTCAAGCTACGTGAAACACATGCACGAAGCATTACCCCGATATGCTCAGGAAACAACCCTAACATGTGACATCAAAAACTGATGCCAACATATATATATACGACTGTCATTGACTTATACTATGAAAGATTGAGTTAGGAGACATCTCCTTAAATCGGTTTACTAAATAAAAATATTAATCTCCATAACCCACTATGGTTGGAATAAGATTAATGAACTTGATTAAATCATGATGGTTCCACAAAGGGTTTACTCCAACACCAATGAATCGAAAAGGCTAAACTTGTAAAAAGCTGTTAAAGGTCAAACTATGCTTAACCTTCTAATCTAAGGCATTCAATGGCAGCACAAGTGAGTTTTTGCGCAAAACATACACTAGACGTACTAAGCCAAGGTGTAGACTTGAACCATTAGTATTCCACTAGACTGAGGCATATAAGCCCAAGAAAAGTGAAAATTTTAAAAGGTTTTCTTTAGACAAACACATTTGAAAAGGAGCACGTGCCAAATTCTAGATTTACGAGTCTAAATTACTGAGTTTCTTGATTTCAATAATTCAATGAAAGTAACATACTTTGTCAACCATAATAAATCTAATCCACACTAGACTTGGTATGACATTCTAATATCTTGCAGTAGAGTAACTAGGTGGTGCTACACTAGAATTACTAAATCAAGATGACAACTATTATCATAGCAGAAAATTGATAAAA
This sequence comes from Phalaenopsis hybrid cultivar, assembly GCA_002079205.1. Lineage (NCBI taxonomy): Eukaryota > Viridiplantae > Streptophyta > Magnoliopsida > Asparagales > Orchidaceae > Phalaenopsis > Phalaenopsis hybrid cultivar. The sequence continues at coordinate 140,904 of JXCR01031886.1, read as the reverse complement.
AGCTTACAGACCTGAGAAAGGAAAAGTGGATTTTCAGTGAGTTATGCTGATAAAATAATCTTTTAGGGACCATAATTCCTCCTCAGACATACTAACATAAAGAGCCAAATGGACATCAATTTTCAATAAATTGAGACTAATCGACCGGACCACATTGTGATGGTGCCCAATGGGATTCCTTCAATATCAAAGAGTCAAAAATGAAAATGTATAATTATCGAATGGTTAAATGAGATATTCTTTACTTAAAGTTATATAATCAAAGGACTGATTTGCATCATTAGTGTTTCACTGCATTACAATCAGTCAAACTAGATCAATCGTGATTATTTCATAAAGAGTTTACTCTAACACTGATTGATCGTAAAAAAAAGGAAAGTGTATGCTTTTCGATGAGTTGACTTAAAAAAGGATTTATCCTTGTTTAAGATCTAATGATCCAAAGGATTGACTTAAAAATTAAACTTGACTAACCCAAAGCCAATCAAACCCAGATCATATCGTGATAGTTTCACAAATGGTTTCCTCCAATACTGATGGACCCAAAGCTCAAAATAACTTGAGGAAAAGTCTGAACACAACAAACTAGGTCCTAGAATCACAACTTAGTGACAAGAAAGTTCCAACTCCTAATCACATTTAAACTAGAAAACATGGAAACTTACATCCAACTAAAGACGTGCACATGGTGATTATCCAAGATGGAAGATCACACATACATGTCCAAAGAAAGTGAACTAATCAAAAGATACTCTATAAACTATAATACATTAGGATGGAAAGCGTCTGAATATTATCCATCATAAGATGATTAGATTAAGATAGAATCCCATTTCCCCAAGAGCTAATGAAAGATTATTAGAATGGATGGAAGGCATATGACTAACATCCAAATTGAGAGCTGCTCAGAGAAAGATGTACACTTGAATACATTAGGATGGAAAGATTCCAACTAACATACACCCTAAGATGATTAGATTGAAATAGAATCCCACACATGGACTTTACATCTATCCAAAAGCTAAGAAAAAATTATTAGATTAAAATGGAAAGCGCATGAATAACATCCAAATTGAGTGTTAATCATAGGAAAAATATAACTTGAACACATTATGATTGAAAGCATCCAACTAACATCCACCCTAAGATGATTAGATTGAGATAGAATCCCACACATGAAATTTACATCTATTGATGAGCTAATCAAAGATGATTATATCATAATGGAAATGGTACAACTAACATCCAAACTGAGAGCTAATCACCCGAAACAAAAAACTAGAATAAATTAGGATGAAAAGCGTACGATTATCATCAACCCTAAGATGATTAGATTGAGATAGAATCCCTCACATGGACTTTACATCTATCCAAGAGCTAATCAATAATGATTAGATATAAATGTAAAGCATACAAATAAGATTTAAATTAAGAGCTAATCATAGGATTGATAGAACATAAATACATTAGGAAGGGAAGCACCCAACTAACATCAACCATAAGATGATTAGATTGAGAAAGAATTCCACACTTGGACTTTACATCTATCTAAAAGCTAATTAAAGATGATTAGATCATAATTAAAAGTGTATGAATAACATAAAAATCAGGAGCTAATCATAGAAAATATATAACTTGAATACATTAGGATGGAAAGTGTCAGACTAACATCTACCCTAAGATGATTAGATTGATTTAGAATCCTATACATGGACTTTATATCTATTGAAGAGCTAATGAAAGATGATTGTATCAGAATGGAAAGAATATGAATAACATCCAAACCAAGAGCTATTTATAGAAAAATATAAATTTAATACATTACGATGAAAAGCATACGACTAATATCCAACCTAAGATGATTAGATTGAGAAAGAATCCCACACATAGACTGTACATCTATCCAAGAGCTCACCAAACTTGAATAGATCAGAATGAAAAGAGTATAGCTAACATTCAAACCAAGAGCTAATAACATGTAATATACTAATTAATTTAGGTTTTTTTTTAAATTTTTGTTTGAAAGATGTAATTTCAAAAGAATTCATTTCAAATTTCACTGAGGTTTTCTCGCTCATGGATGAGTTTTGGTTAAATGTTTTATTTTTTTTAAAGATTAGTTTTATGTATATTTGAAGGTTTTAATAAAATGTTTTTTTGTTGCATCAGGTATAGGTCACATGAAGGAAATTACACCTTTCCTAATAACAACCAGATTGAAAGGCTTTAATTTTAAGTTTTATCTTCATTTTAAGTTTCAGCCTCAATGTCCATTTTAAAAGTGTAAGTTCTACTTAATTTCATTTAAATTGGGAGAGATTTAATGCTTCAGCATTAATTCAGTTCAATTTCATTCAAGTTTGGCCTTAAATGAGAATACAAGTTTTCTTCAAAGATTAAAAGATTCAATGATCATTAGATTCTTGTCAAATGCTGAAAGTGGATCTTGGTGAAATGAAATATCATATCATCAAGCACCCAAAAGCAAACTTTTATGATTTTCCTTCACGAATAGACCCAATGTTAACTGTATATAAATAATTATAAGTGCTTTTTCTTTTACTTTGAGATAAGATTTAAGTCAAGTATTGCTCTCCAAATTTTATTTTTAATTTTCACACATTTTGTGTTTTAATCATTTAGAATGAAGAAGATTAATAATATTTCTTAATATAAGTGTGACCAACACCATTAATGCTATTGAATAATTATTCAAACCTTTTCAAGACAAGAATCTCAAGGATTCAAGTCATGACCCACAGATATTTGGAAATCAACATTATATAAGGTTCAAAATGTAGAACCCTACAATTACAAATTCCATTTAAATGCTGAAAAAACAATAAAATTTCCATTCTTTAGCATCAAATGATTTGTCCTTGAATGATAATATTGTGTTCAATCTCTAAGAAAAATCATCAAAAAGCTTGCTTCATGTTATGATACATCACAGTGTAATTTGAGTTTAAGGACTAAAAATTTTAGGGCAGTTCCGATGTATAGTCAGAAATTTTATGCAGGTTTTCCCCAACCTCCAAAATTAAGTTGATTTTCACTTGAAATCAAAATTTAAGAGGAGGGTCTAGGATTGTATCATCTCATTAAACTGATTAAATTTAGCTCATTTCACTGTTGATATATTTTCTTCATGAAATCTAATACACTAAAAATATATACATTTTTAGACCCATATTTTATACTCATTTTTGGTGATATTTCACTTTAAAGGAAAGTATTTTTCATGTTTTATTGCGGTTTGTTGATTTTTCGGACTTGGAGCAAAAAGGATGAAATTTAGAGTCAAAATGGAGTTTTTGAAAAAATTATTCAGCACTGATGACCCCAGACTGGGCTCCGACAGCACCGTTTGACAGAGAGTATGGATTATTTTCACGAGCCAGTGTTGGTGCAGACCCTGTTTCTAGAAGATTTGAAAAATTTGGACGCTTTTTTAAGAGTCTTTGGATGCACCTATTGGAAAACTGACTTTAGGCTTTATTTAGAGCCAAAATTGATCAGAAAAGACTCTCTTTGCGCTCCTCAGCTCGCTCTTGGTCTTTCTTCGCATCTCTTCGCCCTATTCGCGTCACCATGCATCCTTCCACGCCATTCCACACCATTAGTCATTTATTTTCTATATAGTTTTGAGTTTTTGCCAATTCCACACCATTAGTCATTCATTTTTATATAGTTTTGAGTTTTTGTGGTGAGTGTAAGTGTGAATTCTTCTCTAAGAGTGTTGGAGAGTGAGAGAAGTGAGAGATTTCTTCTTCTTACATTTCTTAAGAGAGGCTATAAGGGATTTGCTTTGAGAAAGAATTTCAGATGAGTGTTGTTTGTTTATTATTGTTGTATGAACTTTCTTTTATATATGAAATTGGTATTTTGTTGTATCTTTCTCATGAAGTTTGAATAGTTTCCTTTATCTTTCTTCTTACTCTGAGATATGGTGAAATGAAAAGATAATTTGGATATGCCAATGTTAAAATATAAAATAAATTGTGATGGTTTTTCAACTCCGCACTTAATTTACTTTTCGATTCAACCAATTGAATTGTTAAAATATGTTGTGAAACATATGATCAGGGAAATGGACTACGATTTCTACAATAGAGTGAGAATCACATTTAATTCCATGAAGGAGTATTTTTGTTCATAGAATTAAGTGCAAATAAATAAGGAAATATACATTGTTGGGTGTAGAATTGAATATTATTAAAGTGACAGACTAAAATCCCCAATTCGATCTTAGTGTTAAAGAACTAAAACAAGAGTTAGCCTTTAGGGGAACGGAAGTGGGAGCTCTGGAGTGGGAGCCAATATCCTCCTAGCCTAGCCATGGATTTAGGGACTAAACCTGAGATTAGCCAATGATTTTCTATAACACTAAATCAGGCCTAGCCACAGATTTAGGGACTAAACCTGGGATTAGCCAATGATTTTCTATAACACTGTATGAGGGTAGAGAATTAAAACTGACGGCTTCAGAGGAAGAGAAGTCTGAGCTCTGGAGTGGGAGCCAGTATCCTCCTAGCCTAGCCATGTATTTAAGGTACTAAACCTAAGATTAGCCAATAATTTTCTATAACACTGAATCAGGGTAGAGAATTAAAATTGCTCCTATTTGGCACAATAAAAATTTAAACCAATTATTTCCATCTCATTTTACCAAAAACTTATTGTAGTGGGAAAGATACTTTTTCATATTAGAAAACTTCATCACATAAACATAATTCAGTAGTTACTGTTTTAAACTTTGCATTTAAGTTTTGCTAGTAGTTAATAATTTAATTTTAATAGTATCTTAAACATTCAAAATTAGTGACAGTAATTTTGTTGTATTTCTGTGAATTTCCTAGTTAATTTATCATCTCAAATTTAAAGCTTCATCGTGGGATCGATATTTGGGACTTAAATAGAAAGTCTTATATTACTTGATAACGATATATATACTTGCATAGAATCTCAACATTAAGTGCTTAACGCTAACATTCATAAAAAAACAAAATCAAGATTTTGGCACTGTTGTAAAGTAGAGTCAGCTTTATAAATTTTATACAATTATATTTTCTCGGGTTCATGTTTTTGGTATTGTTGCTGGGGGAAGGTAACGGTAAATTAAAAAGATTTGGTAAATTATGAAATTTAGAGAAAAAATATAAAAAAAATCTAATATATATATATATATATATATATATATATATATAATAAAAAAAAAAAAAATATATATATAACTATNATGAAATTTAGAGAAAAAATATAAAAAAAATCTAATATATATATATATATATATATATATATATATATATATAATCAAAAATCAAAAAATATATATATAACTATATATATTTAAGAGTATTTTTAAGAAATTTTCTTTGCTTATTATATCTATTTATGTGAAATATTGGATCTGATGTTTAGTACCTTACGATTTGGAATTAGAACGTACTATTAGAAAATTTTGAAAACAACAATAAGAANAAAACACGTTACTCAACACACAACAATAATTACTACCCTAGAATTTAAAACAAAATACTAACAAAACACAAAATTCACAATAACAATTAAACAAAACAAAAGTTTAACACATCACATAGTCCAACAAGTACAAAAACTCAAATGTCTCAAGTTCACAACACGTAGTCTATTACATATTTTCTTTTTTCCTCCTTTTGCTTAGAAGCCACACATAAATTTGAAGAAAATGTCCAATAAATTTTAAATTTATTATAAATGGCTTCCTACACACTTTTTTAAGCTAACAAGGCTTAAATCCATGAAGTTTCACCACTTAATCAAATATTTTTGCAAATTTAGAACTCCACTTTAAGTATGAAAAATCCATGGTAAAATCACAAAATAACTATGCCAAAATGTAGATTTAACCTTGAGAAGATGAAATCCATAGGTTTTGAGCCAAGAAACTTGAAAATTGGAGCCTCAAGAACCCTAGTGCAGTTTTTCATGAAAAGGAGGAAGAAGATGGAGCTCGGGCATCAAAAAATGGCATAGGTTCAATTTAAATCATGAAATTTTTAAGTTTCAACCAGCTTACTTGAACCGGTGCCTAGGCGCCAAGCTGTGCTGATGATCTTGCGCTTAGCCACCAGTTGTGGTGCTTAGGTGCGAGTCCCAAAAATTTTCTTTTTTTTTTGACCTTAAGTGCAACGCAACAAAACAAAGGCTTTTAAGTAAAAATTTAACATTAATTTAATATCACACCTCATTTTTATGTCTCATATTCTAACTTCCAATTACAATTCTTAATTTGAGATTAATTCACCATTCTAACACATGATCTACATAAACATCACTTCAATATAAACCTTCAAATGATAGTATAACAGATAAAATAGGCACAATAAAGCAACAGAACAAAAGTAAACAACCACACAATTAACTACTAAATAAATTAGCGCACATCGCAAACACTGCTAAATCAAACATGACTAATCAAACACACATATTGTGTAAACTTCAATGATTGTTGGCTGAACTTCTGTCCCCATTTTTACCTATTAACGAGTTACGATCAAAGTCTTGAAAGAAATGGGATTGAGGGAAATACATAACCATTTTCTCATCAATCCATTTGCCGTTTCAATACATGGTTTCCTTTTAATCCTAATAGTAAGACATGTGATTTCCTTGAAGCTTCATTTGTAACTCTAAATTCTCATACTGATGATACATTGTCGGTGTTATTTTGGGTTGGTTTGTGGGGAGTTGCCCTTAAAAAGTTGTCGGTCGACGGAATCAAAATTCCGCCGCCCANTGACGAATAACTTAGATAATCAAATAAATGAAAATCGATAAAGACCTTTAAAAGATTATGCTAATCCGACAATATATGAACTTTATTTAAGTATTCAAAATTCTGATGTTGCTACTAATTCATTTGAGCTTAAACCTGTTATTATTCAAATGGTACGAAATAATAAGTTTGGAGGAACACCTACTGAAGATCCTAACTTACTTCTTACTAGTTTTCTTGAAATTTGTGCTACTTTTAAATATAATGGAGTGTCTAATGATGTCGTTAGGCTTAAACTTTTTCTTTTTTTACTAAGGGATAAAGCTAAAGCTTGGTTAAATTCATTAGCACTTGGATCTTTCAGAACTTGGGGAGAACTATCACAAAAATTTTTGGCTAAATATTTTTCACCCTAGAAAACCGCTAAGCTTAGAAACGATATTACATCTTTTTGTCAGTTTGAAGGGGAATCATATATGAAGCCTGGGAAAGATTTAAGGATCTCCTTACAAAATGCCCACACCATGCTTTACCAGATTGGTTAATAATTCAAACTTCTTACAGTGGATTAGTAGGATCACGTAGATCTATTATAGATGCCACTGTAGGTGGATCACTAATATCAAAACCTTTTGATGAAGCATACTTGTCGGCTTTATTTCGGGTTGGTTTGTGGAGTTGCCCGTAAGAAGCTGTCGGTCGCTGGAATCGAAATCCCGTCGCCTGCTTCGGAAGGACGTTGAAGCATGAAATCAAGCTGACCCCATATTTTTCATAGTTTAAAATGAAAGAGCACTGTACCTCAAATCCTGTATC
>JXCR01031886.1:115801-126053 GCA_002079205.1 Phalaenopsis hybrid cultivar | reverse complement strand
AATGCGGAATCGGATGTGAAATCCTCATCCTCTAGAATTTGATTTGAAAGATTGCAATAGGATGAGCTCCTAAAGCAACTTGGAATCGGATGTGAATCCTCAACCTCTAGAATTTGATTTGAAAGGTTGCAATAGGATGAGCTCCTAAAGCAACGCGGAATCAGATGTGAATCCTCAACCTCTAAAATTTTGTGTGAACCATTGCTAAGCAATGCAGAATCGGATGTGAAATCCTCATCCTCTAGAATTTGATTTGAAAGATTACAATAGGATGAGCTCCTAAAGCAACGCGGAATCGGATGTGAATCCTCAACGTCTAGAATTTTATTTGAATGGTTGCAATAGGATGAGCTCCTAAAACAACGCAAAATCAGATGTAAATCCTCAACCTCTAGAATTTTGTGTGAAACATTGCTAAGCAATGCAGAATCGGATGTGAAATCCTCATCCTCTAAAATATCGTGTTTCGAATTCGTAGGAAACTAGTAGAATTTATGAAGATTGACATTGGTGAGGAAAAAATTGTGAAACTTTATGAGATTTTGTGCAAAATGTGAAATTTCGCGGGGGTGTGTAGAGAGTTAGTGTAGATAACGATGGTTGTGCTGCGCGCACAAAGAGTAGGAAACTCCGAAAACGGAAGTATCCACTCAACAAGTTTGTTTTATTTTCTTGCTATTTTTGTCACAATTGATTTTTCAAAAATGTGATTTTAAAGTTTTAATTTCAATTGGTTGATTTTCAAGAGAAATTTGTTTTGTTACAATTATCTTTTATTTGTGTTTTATTTGAAAATTTGTCGTTTCGTTCTTTGTTCATTAGAACTCCCCGGCTTTCATCCATCGCACAAAAAGGCAATTGGCAAAAAGGCAGAACACGAGAGAAATTTTCATTAATTTGCTTCAATAAGGATGCTACAGATCAAACACAGGCTAATGCCTCAATTTTCCATTAATTTGCTTCAATAAAGATGCTACAGATCAAATATAGGCTAATGCCTCAAAGAAGTACATCATGTAATATGCGCTGTAATGCATTGAGAGTCTTCTCAAGATATGAGTACATCATAGACTGATTACGTCAAATGCATGTCATGCTTGTCAAAAGAAAGCAAGAAAATCCTCTGCGCTTGGTATATCGAGCTCTTGATCAAGCAGACCTTCTGAGTCATGCTCTCGGATTAGAGTTCCCTTTGCATGTATTCAGAGGTACAACCTTCTCATAGCTCGTAAGGAAACAGTTCTTCCAACTCCGGGTCTTGCTGGAATCCATACGGTATCTTACTGTCATCCATTCTGCGGAAGGTCACAGACACCCTACGGTGTCATACTCCTGGAATGCAGTGCTTGGCAACGTCTGCAATGTTTCCCTTGAGAACAAGTACCGAATCAACTGGAAGAGGAATTTCCACAGCTCCTCTGAATTCACCAGGGCTGATTACGTCGATTTCTTTAACAAACAAAATATTGCTCTTACTCATAAATGAGACCGTGCAGAAAGGCCTCACGAAGTCATGATGGTTAATGTGCGGAGGAATGCAGTCACCTTCTTCATAAATGTTGATGATGCAGCTGTTAGGAATGCAAGTGGCGGGTAGGATATTCCATTTGACCATTCTCTTTATCATCCACTTGATCATCAGCGGTAACAGATCCACTTGGTCATTTCTGAGTATCCCAGGCGGATTCCCCTGTCTGTCGTTTGTAAAATTATAGCAACATCCACACTGGATGGTGATTCTTCCTTTCCCCCGGATCCATTTCTTTGGCTTGGAGTACATTCTTTCCATGAGAAGGCCTGCTCAGCCTCTATATCTCAAATCAAAGATGCAATCCATGATGCTTCTTTCATCAGTTTCAGAGAAAACCCTGGTATATAACTTCAGGCCTTCCAATATGTTGATAAACTTTCCTTGAACTTCTTTGTAGAATTCAAATTCTCTTTTGTTTACCTTGCTTATTTTGTAATATTCCACCATACCGGGAGCTGGCAGCTGTCTAGGATGTTCCTTCCTCTGGGCCTCGGCAGGAATCCAAACTGGTGCTGGCTGATCCGAAATATGAGATTCAGCCTCAAGCGGGATGTACGATCCTGGGCTCCGCGGTGCGCGATGGTCCTCCCCCAGTGGGACATACGATTCATTTGCCACAAAACCTGGAGTCTGAGACTCATTGGTGCTTACAGTATATTCTTCTAGGGTACTGAAATACTATAGATGTAGAACATTGCAGTCCGGGCATTCTACAAATGCGTCCATAACTGATGTCCTGGCTGGTACCTCGACGTTGCATGTTGGGCAACCTCTGCACAAGATATCTGGGACCGGGTGTACATCTGATCCTATCAGAAATCCTGATTCTTTGTCTGTAGTAGGCCGGCTGGCCAAAGTCTCTCTCAGCTCTGGATCGTAGATATGTCCCTCCGGAATGGGGGTAATAAAATTGTTTTCGTTTCTTTGACGCTTGCACTCTTGTCGCAAGAAGGCTCTTTATTTCTTTCAGCTCACATTTCTGCGTTGTGTTCTGCGGAGCAGAGTATTTGTTACTTGTTCACTGTGGGCAGCTATTAAGCCCCTCGCCGGAGTAGCTATCATGGAGGGTAGCCGACTGCGCCGCTCCATCGGATCTTATTCTGTCATCACGTTTTTACCCTTACGTGACGCGTCATCCTGAGTGATCACCCTCAACAGTGAGGGTAGTCCCTTCTTTTCTTCATTGCTGACTATGCCCATTAGCGGATCGTTGTAGTCCATATTGACCTGGTTGAAATCCATGTAGAAATCTATGACTCTTCCTTGTGGCGCCATCTCTTCGTTTAGTGCAAGGTTCCAACTGTCCTGGAAGGCAAAGATCAGCCTCTGTCCTGACAATTTTCTTGCAGATGACAGAAAGGAACGTCAGTGGGCCAAAGTTTGGCATGAACAAGAACAAAACAGAGTATTTATTAAAGTAAATTTCAGTTTATTTTGGTGAAAAGGACTACTCATTTTACATGTGAGTTTTGTTTCAATTTAATGGAATTTTAAATCCAAAAGTAGAAAGGAGAACGTGTGAAGTTCAAAAGTTTTTTGAAAATTTTCATTAAATATGAGATTAATTACAAAATTTGGACCCGGTCATAGACATATGCTNTCAAAAGTGAATATGAGTTTAGGATTGAAATTGTGGTAAATTAAGATCAAATTGGTGGATATTTGAGATGGAATTCGGGAATTTTTGGTCTTTAAAGGGCAATTTGGGAATTTTGGTTAAAGATGGTTAAATTGGCCAAATTGGTTCATGTGGTAGTTGAGAGAAATGAAATTGGGAATATTTGGGATTTATTGGGATTTTGTGGGAATTTTTGAAATTTTTAGGTAGTTGAAAGAAATGAAATTGGAAATATTTGGGATTTATTGGGATTTTCTGGGAATTTTTGGAAATTTTGGGATTTTGGGCCAAAGAGGGGTATTTTGGTAATTAGGGGGTGCCTTAGGGGTCAAAAGGGCAAGATGGGTGTTTTGGTAGATTTGAGGCACCAATCATCACCAATAAGCCATGGACCAAAGGAAGCCCCATTTTGGGTCCTCTACATAGTGGTCTTAGCCAAACCATAGCCCTAGGGCTAGTAGGTTTAGGGGACCATCCACATGAGTATCCCAAAAGGTCAAGGGATCTAGACTAGAAGTTTGAGTTCAGGGTTGTGAGTGAATGTGGGTGTAGATGAGTGTAGTGAATGCCTTAGCTTCGGACCAAGACCCAGAGTCAACCCTAAGGTTCAACAATCCTAATGGTGACTCATCTTGAGTTTCCCCACAGTGATCCCACCTACTAAGTATTAGAGGTTGAGAGCAATATGTGGAACTCCAAGTTGAGTGGAGAAGAGGGTAAAATTTCTAATGGTGAGGGTTCCAAGTCTAGTTTTCTAGGAATAGTCAAAAGGAAAAATCCGATGGCTAGACCCTAGGCTATTAAAGAGGAGGAACTAAACCTCAACCAAAATTGAGGTCAACAACTCTTTGATTAATTAATTAAATACTCTTCGAGGTATTTCAATTTATTATGACTAAGCATTGCTCACCATAGCTTGATATTTTTAGGGTTTGTTCCTTAAGATAAAGGCTATGTTATCTGATTTTTCCATGGCTAGAGAGCAAATTTGTGCTTCTAACAATAATTTTCAAGCTATGATAGTTATTTTGGCATAAAGTTATTATCTAAAATGAAATACCACTTGGAAATTTATGGGATAAATTTTAGTAGGTTTCGTGCGGTCAAATAAAGCTTCATAATAATACTATGATAGTTTGAATAATTCTATACATTTCTATATTTAATTAAGTTGTATATCTGTTATTAATTTATGTAAATTAAATATTAATAAAAATTTGACAAAATCAATTCCACATTGTGTGTAAAAATCATGTTAACTCACTGTAAAAATTTGAAAAATATATGATTAAGTCTTAGCACTAAAATTGATTTTTAAGAAACATTGTATTTTTGTTTAAAAATAATTATGCCAAACTAAACACACTTAGAAAAATTATTAAAAGTGGTTTTCTAAGTTCCTTGTGATCAGGGGCACTTATCAAAAATAAAAATTATTTTTGAGAAAATACTTCATTTTTTAGCTGTATTTTAAATAAAAAATAACTATAAATTCCAAAAATACAAAAATATTTCAAAATGTTCCTAACGTTTTCCTAATCACTTATGACTCATTAAAATTTTTTTTCAAATTTTTTTAAGTAAAAATAAATTTCTAAGGGCTTAAACTGTATTTTCCATATTTTCTCATCAAAATAATTATAATAGATAAATTAAAAATCATAAAAATATGAATTTTTTTCTATGAGTTCTCTGGACTCAGAGAGATTTAATAAAAATAAAAAAACAAATTATTTGTAATTAAAGCATATTTTTGTCATTTAAAAATTAATAAATAATTATAAAGTTAAATAAAAATTTAATTCAAAAGATCATGGAATTTCGCTTATATGTTTCTCTGACATAAGGGAACATCTAATATTTTTTTCATAAACTAGAAACTTTGTTTTGATCATTTAAATAAATTTATATTGAAGATTGTATTTTTCTACGTTAAAATGATCATTTAAATTAAACAAAACTTTGAAAATCACATTTTCTCCTCTGATGGTTTAATTGCACTATGGATAGGGTACTTCAGAAAATTTTAAAGTCAGTAGAGTTATGCTTAATGAGTTATGAGGTGGAGAGCCCCAAGGGCAAAGTGTTAATTTTAGATTTTGTTGCCTTAATTAAAATTTAGGATTAACGAAAGGGAAAATATATAATTTTGATCCTAATGGATATGTTTGGAAGATTGAAACATAATGGGTAAAAGCTAGAAACCAACTTACCACCATTCCATAATATGAATAAAATTACAACTCGTTAAATTATCAAGATTTGGAAGTTGATCAAAATCAAATGATTCTCAAGTGATGGGCTTAAGTTATGGAGATGATATTTCACTTAAGTCCACAAATGATGATAATCTGATCCTTTAATTAGGATATACACCACCTGAATTAAAATTCTAACACTTGCTAATCTTTTTCCCATTAAGATTGTTAAGGGCTTGGTAGTAATCTAAGCTTGCTAGTTAAATTCATTTAATGGGATTTAGAAGGATAACAAGATTGATGATAGACATTTCTATGTACAGCAAGCCCAACTTTATGGGTGGGTACAAAAAAAAATCTTTAATGACCTAAATTTTCCTTAGGGGTATTCATCCACATAACTCTTAAGTGAAATATATGTGCGATCAGATGGCTCTCCGTCATCGTCCCCAAGTCCCACAATCCGTGAATCCTCTACCTTCTAACCTTAATATCTTGCTTGATACTCAACCAAATTTCTTCGGGTTTGTTTCTATAGATTTTTCTAGACTAGGAGAACACATTTATATGATTAATCAAGTCTTATATCAAGTCTATAAGCATGAAGAATTAAAATAGGCTTGATTTTATGAGAAAACTTAATATCTTTGCCCATGAGGTTTGGCCCTGATTGAGTACTTCCAAAAGCTTGAGTTAAGTTACCGCAACTTTATATATGCAAGATAAATATGGACGTAATAAATATTTAATAATTGTAAAGTCACACTTATCAACGCAAGTATATGTATTGCATAGTAAAATATTCAATAATTGTAAAGTCACACTTATCAACGCAAGTATATGTATCGCTCAAGTACTACGGGGCTCTAATGGAGTCCTAGATATCGATCCCATAGGGAGTAATATTAGAACTACAAACTAAGACTTTTCTAATGGAGTCCTAGATATCGATCCCACAGGGAGTAATATTAGAACTACAAACTAAGATTTGTAATGGAGTCCTAGATATCGATCCCACAGGGAGTGGTTTAGAATTACGAACTAAGATTTTAGGAAAAATAATGCTTTAATCACAACAACGAAGTTCAATTTGTTTATCTGTCACTAATAGGAAATTGCAATAAATATATAATTTTAATAACTATTAAATAATGAATGTTACTAACGGGTTTAAATGTGTGATATTCAATATAAGAAAGCATCATTCTCCTTGTCAAGAAATTATAGTGAATGGATAAACTGAATTGGTTCAAATGATACTGTGATAAATAGGGGCATACCTATTCCTTACCCTTTGCTCCAGGCATAAAGAACATTGACTAATCCTACGCTGGTTTATTGAATCTTCGGCTAGGCTGGGAGGATACTGCTCTCACTTCGGAGCTTCCACATTCTTCTCGCCTGAGGGCTAACATCTACACTTCAGCACCCAAATAATAGGACCGAATTGGGACGATAATATTATTTTCCTATTTATTTGCACCCAACTTCCAAGGGCTTTGACCTTCTTGAATCTTGGACGCAATCTTCACTTTAGTTGTAAATCTCAACATATTTTAACAAATTAATTGGCCAAATTGAAAGTAAATTAAGATTGAAGTGAAAAGGTCATCACAATTTCTTAAACATTTCATGGCTTCACCAATTCCAATCACCATTTCACAAATCTCAAGATAAGGAGAAAGAAAAAGAAAATTACTCAGATCTCTTAGGAAAAACACAACAAAACTTGAAATTCATATTTAAAATCAAAGTCATACAAAATACAACAAGTAAATAACTTATCTTTAATTTCTCCCCACGAACACTCCTCAAAGTTCCTCTGAATCTCTTCCTTTCTTCACAACACACAGAATTCCTCTTCGAAGTAGCAAGGGGGAAGAAATCTGTCACTTTTCCTCTACTCTTACAATCTCTCAAAGAATTCCTCACACTTTTAGAACCTTTCTAACCTCCAGGAACTCTCTCTTGCACTTCTGCCTCTCCTAGACTCCCTTCTTCTATCCAATTTTCGGCCAAAATAGTCTTTTAAAGTTGTTGATGAGCTTTCCCAAGAGTTGCCTAAGCATCCCTTCAAAATTTAGCCTTATCCAAAGCCTAATTGGGCATAACCGCCGAGCTCGCCGTCGGTGGCCTCGAGGGTGTCGTCGACGGACCTTCATAATGAATTAATTCGGGAGGCTGGAGAAAATCTCACCGTCGGTGAGGTCGATGGCGTCGTCGGCGCCCTAGTTCAATTCTGCACCATTCGCTCATTTTCGCTCCAAATTTTCTCCCTTTTGCATCCTTTTGCTCCAATGACCCTAATTCATCATTCCTGTAACCAAACATCAAAAATATCTTTCTTTAAAGTGTAATATCATCAAAAACAATATAAAATTGGTATGAAAATCTCAACATTTTTTCTTCTGGTCAAAATCCCCTAAACTTAACTATTACTTGTCCTCAAGTAATTTTAGTACTACATAAAAGTTATGATCTACTGTAGTAAAGTTTTAATTTAGAAATACAATAACTTTGATTTAAATAAATATCATAGTGAGATTTTCAGAAAAAATTCAAGTAATTGAATTAACTTTGTAGCCACAAGATTATCTAGTCATCAAGTTTAAGAGTTTTAGCTATCTAGTCATCAAGTTTAAGAGTTCTAGTCTTCTATTTATCTCAAGAATGACTATATGTTGTAATATTAAGTCACTTAGAATATCCAAAAGATAGGAACTTCATGAGATCTCTACTAGTAAAAGATCTATTCCATAAATATAAGTTCAGGAAAGTATTTAGGTTTTCCTTTAGGTAGGTCCAGTGAAGCCAATTTTTTATTAGGCATATCCTCAAGCTTCTCCTCACTTCTATAATTTTTTTTTCTTTCTTTTCAATTGTTGATTACTATATCTGGATAGCCTTTAATGATTTTGAACTTCACTTTTCTTTCCCTAGATTTGAAACTTAAAGCATTCCTTTACCTTATAAATATTTCATAGTTTTTACATCATTGAGCCCCAATCTTTTCTTCTCAAATGAATTTCCAGATTCTTAATACTTCAAAATATAGTTTCCTTTACTTTAAAAAATCTTCTCAAATGAATTTCCTGATTCTTAATACTTCAAAATATAGTTTCCTTTACTTTAAATAGTTGACTATAATATTATTCTCTTATACTAAATATCTTAAGTTACAAAATTAATTTTCATTACAAAATTATTTCTTTAAATCTACCATAATATTTAAATAGTTACAAAAATATAGTTATTGAATTAAATTCACTATATAGATCATATTAATAATTTTTGAAAATATTTAAATTGAGAACATATAATAGTTAATCTTTTTCTTTCCTCCCTAAATAATTTTTTAAAATATTGAAATAGAGGACATCTAATAGTTAATTTTTTTCTTCCCTCCAATATTTAAATAGTTATAAAAATATAGTTACCTGAATTAAATTCAATACATGAAATCATATAATTTTTGAAAATATTGAAATAGAGGACATCTAATAGTTAATCTTTTTCTTCCCTCCCCAAACATAAATTTTAAAAATATTTAAATTGAGAACATCTAATAGTTAATCTTTTTCTTCCCTCCCCCAAACTTGCATTTTTAAATATTTTGCAATTAATTCCAAATATTGAAATAGAGGACATCTAATAGTTAATCTTTTTCTTCCCTTCCCCAAACTTAAATTCTATTGAAATAGAGGACATCTAATAGTTAATCTTTTTCTTCCCTCCCTTAAATAATTTTTAAAAATATTGAAATAGAGGACATCTAATAGTCAATCTTTTTCTTCCCTCCCCTACTTAAATTTTTAAATATGAAATAATACATGTGGAAAGAAAAACTATAAATATAAATCATACGTCAGTATTGTAGGCATTTTTATCATTTTGAAATTTTTTGCAGGCCTTCTCAAATTTTTACTTTACCTGGTTTGTAATATTAGGGGAAGCTTCTACACATATAAATCATTAGAGGAATTTCTGGATGAAATTTTGAAATAAGTATAAAACTAAAACATTAAACAAGCACAACATTTCCTAACACAATTACAATACTAAATAAAACAAATAAGTATAAAACTAAAATATTAAACAAGCACAATATTTCCTAACACAACCACAATACTAAACAAAACAATTACAATTAAATTTAAACAAGCACAATATTTCCTAACACAACCACAATACTAAACAAAATAATTACAATTAAAAAACGAAAGTAAAAATCACATTACATTACAATCCACAAAATACTACTCAACATCTATTAAAATACACATGCACATTTAACTATAACACTAACTTTATAACAACAATTAAAAATCATCCAAGTACAACAAAATAATAAAAATGAAAGTCTAAATACGCAAACATCCATTTCTACTACAAACAAAATCACAGAGATAAAAGTACAAATATAAGTACATCAATTTCATTCAATATTAAAATCCCAAGCTATATTCTCATCGCCTTGATCAACAGGTGGATCAGGTTGACACTGAGTATATCGGGGGCACTCAGGAAAAGTAACATCAGGCTCACCTCTGTAGTGTCGGGCCTGAGCTTCATAATAAGCTACCTCAAAATTAGAATGCCTCTGAAGGTACTCACTATCATAATCATGTCGACGTTCTAAACCTCCAATCCTTTCATTTATGAATTTTATGCTCTTCCGCTGTAAGGTCAACTCATTCATCAAATCAGAGAGGGTAGGGGAACTAGAAGGTGGAAGATCATAACTTGTAGAGGGGATATCTCTACTAGTAGAAGGTTCTTGGCTTCTACTCCCAGTTTTCCATTTCTCATGGTATTCATAAGTCTTCAAATTAGCCTTACTAATGGGTTTCATAGGATAAACCCATTCTTCATCTCCAATTTCCACTCCAGAAAGTTTGCAAATTG